>PVJH01001806.1:0-191550 GCA_004026705.1 Nesogale talazaci | reverse complement strand
ACAGATAAACCTGTCTTTCAAGTAGAAATGGAGTAGGTGAGTAATTAAAAAGGATAAAGCAAATTATTTGCTAATTAGTATGTAGTGCAAAATATTATTTTGAATGATACACCTAAAGATTCCATACTTACAGCCATTTTTAACTTCAAAAAGGTGACATGTAATAGAGCGTTAAATAAGAGATCTAATTTCTGCTGGTTCTGCTCTATAAAGTGTCTATTTATGAAGCCACACAAGGGCGGTGGGGTGGAAGTAGGGGAAGAAGAAAACTTTATACTATGTTTTTGATGAGGAACCAAGTCTTTTATACAACTAGAAAGGGTTGCATATTCTCCTCAGTAATCAAGTTGTTCTCACAATGATTGGTCTCTGAATATTACTGCCTCTCTCCCTTCTCCCTAACACATTTGAGTGTGTGACACTAATTGCATTCTAATGGTAAGTGCAGGAAATGTGCAGCAGATTCTGATAGGTAAACCTCCCCTTCAGGTGCACATCACCACCCCCTACTATTTTCCGAGTCAGCTTTTCTATCTTCTCCCATGTGGAGGGCTATCTGGCTGGTGTAACCTACAAGAAGTGGACTGTGCCGGGTTAGATCTGAAAGTGTCCAGCATCCAGCTGACTCTGTTTGAAGTGTTGCCACTGTTCTGTGGCAGGAGATGTTTTAAATCAAAGGAACAGAAAGCACCATAGAGGGAACACTCTTTTTTTTTTTTCTGGAGGTTTGTATTCCTGGAGATTTTGCTTGGAAGCCAGCATTTTCCCTCCAAAATTGTGATTTCCTGATAAAGAATAGTTCTTCTCACCATTTGTAGAGAAAGTCAGGCAGAGAGATGATGGTTTCAAGGGAGGAAAGGATAATCCACAGTAGCCAGGAGGAGCTGGGATGCTGGTGCTGGGGTTATGGGGATGAAGCAATCCTTGTTATTTGCAGAATTAGAATGAAGAGCTGCAGTTGCAACCTGCTGAAAGCAGACTCCTTAGGTGTGGACCCTGCCCTTTGCAACCCAGAGTGGGAGTCAGCAAAGTATGGGCCAAATCACATCCACTGTTTGTATTGTGCTAGCTTTCCAGCTAACGAGTTTCTGCTTGTTTACTTGAATAGTGTTGGATGTTTGGGGTGGGGGGGGGAAGAAATTTAAGATTTCATGACTCATGGAAATGAAATGAATTTCAAATATTATTGGAACACAGTCACACTCATGTATTGGCATATTGCCTATGTTCTCTTTCATGCTATGGTAGCATCTAGTAGCTGTGAAGGAGGTCTATGGGCTACCATGCCTGTGACTGTTAACCTTTCACTTGTCACAGAACAAGCTGACCACCCAATCCTATTCTAAATGAAAAAGTGCATCACTAGATCTAGAAGGACTAGAAGATCTAGAAGGACTCTGCATGAATTTTGTAAGTTTCAAATTGTACTACTTGGTGATCTGATTTTGTTCACAAATTGTTTTAGTCCCTAACTGCAAAAAGTCCTAGTCATTTGTTTCATTGTTTGACATAGAAATACCAGATTAGAGAAAACAGTGAGTGACATATGCCTGGATTTCTAACCCCCAGACAGAGAGAATGGGATGACTTTCTCTCAAAATCCCATGTTTCTGCATTCTTGTCATCTTCTGAGCAGGAAGTAGAAGCATTATGCTTTCCTTGTGTTTCCCCTGACAATAGGTGCAATCCTCTGAGCTGTGGAGCATATGTGGTGTCATATTGTAGTTTAGGACTTATATGATGAGGCATAAGAAGCCCTGGTGGCATAGTCATTACTCCTCAGGCTTTGGACTGCATGGTCAGTAGTAAGAAATCACCAGCTGCTCCTCAGAAGAAAGACAGGGCTTTCCACTCCTGCAATAGCGAATCTTGGGAACTCCTCAGAGGCAGTTCTGGCCTGTCCTAGCAAGTTGTCCTGAGTCAGCATCAATTTGATAAGAGTGAGGGCTCTTCTTTCATATGAAGGCCATGACATGTGGATGAAGCGTGTATACACCGATCAAGTAGATTTTGGACAAACTCACAGTGACCATGTTTTAAGTGACTGGATTTAAGTTTTCAGTGTGAAAATATATTATTTGAGTTTGAAAGAGGAGGCAGATATAGAGTTTATTAGCATGTTTGTGACCAATAAAAGAGTTCATCTTTATTGCCAAGGGCTCTTTAGGCAACTTATCTATAAAAGAAGTGTAGGAACATGTAGACTTTTTTCCTACCTGTCATTTGCTATGCCATGAGTCTTTCTTTCTCTTCAGTGCCTACATTTACACTGGTGATCATGCATACATGCAGAGTTACCCAAATAGATAGTCTTAGTGTACCTACCTGTATTAAGGACTTTTTATTTCTTCTTGATGCATTTTTATGGAGCCCTTTACTTTCTGTACATGAGAACATATGAATAGTCAGCATGGCACAATTGCTTGTTTTAGCCAATCACTCAGTTTCTTATGGAAGGCTTCCTAATTGCTTGTCAATTAAAGCTCCTGGCCTCAAGGTTTTATTATCTACCAGGAGGAATATGAACAAGTAACATAAAATTAGTAATCTAAGAGAGAAATATGAAGTTCCCTTTCCCATATCCCTAAGGGTTCATTATATCATATAATTTTAATTTAAAAGATAATGGAAAGGCCATAGAATTAGAAATAATTATTGATAATCTTTGTTTCATGTAGTATTCACAAATAAATTGAGAGTGTGTAAAGATGGCCATTATGAATTAGATTTGAGATTTAATAAAGTTTCAGGGCCCTTAAATTCAGGGAGAATTTTAGATTTGGGGATACTTGTTAAATACTATACAAAGTTTGATATAATCAAATAATCACAAGTCTGTATAAACAGTAAAGTTATAATAAATATCAAGGAGCCCTCAAGGCATGATAGGCCATGATTTGGGTTACTAACTAGAAGACCTACAGCAGAAAGTCATCAGCCACTCCAGGGGCCAAAGATGAGCCCTTTTCCCCTCGTAAAGATTCACAATTTTGAAACCCTGCAGGGGCAGTTCTATTTTGTCCAATAGGACAAAGATGAATCACAGTTGACACAACTACAGTGATGGTTTGTTTGTTTGTTTTAGTTTTGTAATTAACATCACACTGTGTCATGGAAAGTAAGAGCATTAATCTTGTGATCAATAGATGTGCCCTCTAAAACATGTAAATACTTGTTGGATTTATTTAAATATTATCTTTTAAATTTCTTTGGAAAGCACTACAAAAACTAGAAATAAAGATAACTTTTAATCTTAATGATGTAAGCTCTTCATATCATTGTCTAAGTCAACTGTCATAAACCTGTGGACTGCGGCCCTTTGGGGGTCAAATGACCTTTCTCAGAGGTCACCCCATTCATAACAATAGCAAAATTGCAGTTATGAAACAGCAACAAAAATAATTTTATGCTTGAGAAGGGGTCACCAAAGCAGGAGGAGCTATATGAAAAGGGCATGGCATTAGGAAGGTTTAGAACCACCTGGTCTAAATCATTCATGTCATTGTTTAAGTCAGACATTTGTTAACTAGAACACAGAGGTCACATCTGGTCCACTTTCTATTTTGGGGGAAAAAGTTTAATTGAAACAAAGGCATACCTAGTCCTTCACGTGATGTCTGTGACTCTTATTACCTGCAACAGCCCTAAGCCACTAAGACCACGTGGTCTCCAGAACCTCAGAGACATACTCTCTCAGCTTTACAAAAAGTGTTTCTAACATCTGCTCTGCAATATCCAGTCCTTATTCTCTGTTTGACTTCACTGGGAAAGATCCAGCTCTCTTCAGTTATATGCTGTGCATTATCACAAATACTGATTTATCAATTCCTTTCATCATGATCAACTTCATTCAGTGTTAATAGCTACTATCTTGGATCTATAGAAATATCATTGGGAATTAGCAAGGTAAGCACTATAACTCTAATCCAAACATAAACTAAGAATATAAGTAATGCAACTGACAATTAGGGAAACCATAATGGCTATTGAATCTGTGAAGTGATTCTCTATATAATTAGTAATTATATGTATAATTAGTAAAATCAGAAGTTTCAAATTAAAACAAAAGTGGAGTCTAATTTTATACCCATTAGATTGGTAAAAAATTATAAAATTAGTATAATCAAGTGTTTCAGGGCTTATAGACTTTCTATAGAAAGGATCCCTATCCCCTACTTCAATCAGGGAACAAACTCTGGATTAAGCAAGCTTGCAGCAACTAACTTCCAAATGAAGGTACTATTTTTATTCCCATCATCCAGGAATAAGAATTTCTTTTGCTTTCCATCTTTGCCAGCATTTAGTGTTGTTAGTGTTTTGTAATTTAGCCATCATGCTTAGTATGTTGTGGAGTTATAGTATTGTTTCAATTTTTAATTATCTAATGTCATAGCATACTGAACATCTTTTCATATGCTTATTCCAACTACATGGTATTCTGGAAAGGGAAAAAATGTATCCAATAAAAAGATCCGTTCTTGTCAAGAATACAGAGGGATAGGGGACAGAGGAATAGGTGGGATGTGGAGAATTTTCAAGAGGAATTAAATGCTTATCAAAGCCCATAGAGCTGCAGCATCATGAGCTAACCATAATATAAGTAGAGACTTTCACTAAGAATATACCCCCATTGGTCTATCAATTGCAACAACCATACCACATCAATAAAATATAGTCATAGAGACTGGACATAGGAAGAGAAGGTGCATAGGGAAACACCTTATTTTGTCCCTAGCTTTTCTTTAAAATTAAAACAAATCTTAAAAAACAAGTAGAATATTTCCAAAAAGAAGTTGAATGAATTTTCTCCACTTCCTCCTCACTCAATTACAAATTGCACATTTTACTGAAATCTCTTCTAGAGTAGAAAGAAAATCTAGACTCATTGTTCTGTCCTTCTCAGACCTGTTCATGCTTTTGTAGATGGGTGTGCAAAGTCGGTTTCCACCCAGGGTAACTGTATGCACACAGAAGGCCGTTCTACGCCATCCTCACTATCGTCCCCATGCTTGACACTGTTGCAGCCACAGTGTCAATGCTTCTCCTTGAAGGTCTTCCTCTGTTTTGCCATTTTATGTCCACACGAAGCTTAATAATCTTTCCTACTGTAATTGCTATAATTCTTACAAAAAATAAAATTAAAGAATTATCATAAATAAAGAACTTACTTCAGAAGATGCTGATGCTATTGTCCTGTAGTATACTTCCTTGCCTAATATATATTGACCATGAATCCAGGGCAAGAACTTCCAAATAAGAGGTAATCCTGGAGGGTCTAGTCCTCAGTATAGCTTTCCAATTGATTCCTGAAAACGTCCGCTCTCACGCACATGCACACAGCCATTTGACTAAATACAGTCCATTTCACACAGACAGAGAAGTGCCTGGGTCTCTGGCAGAGATTCATTGGCCCATATTCCCTAGTTTCAAGGGCAATCTGCCTCCGGTCACCTTTTTACTTCCTAATGATTACTTTATGTGTTGGTGTTCTTTTAGAGTGACCTTTCTGCCAGTTATGCTTGGTGAACTCTGCCTTTTTCACAGTGTGTGGAGCGGAGCCCTCTCAAGTCACGACAGTTGGCTCTCTTGCATACATTTCTAGAAATAAGTATTATTGGTTTGACACGGTTGGAAGAAAGAGCTAACGTTTTCAAGTAGTAAATTGTGGCAGATAAAAGCCATAGGATTAGTCAAGAATTCTATCTACCCAAATCCCAGATAAGCCATCTAGAGCTTTAGGAATGATAATTGTTTTCATAGGACTTCATTAAAAAAAAAGGTATAAAATATTTAATGACTTGTTTTTCCCCCTGAATATTAGAATATTAAAAGTGATTTGACCCAGTAGCCAGATATTTAGTTTCTCTGCATCACATGGACGTTTTTGTGATCGTATCATTTTTAGGGATTCTCCTTTCCAGTCATGGAGCTCTATTGATATGGTGAGCCCTGCCCTTGGCTAACTGAAGTGTTGATGTTTTGAATATATTTATAATCTGCTTCAGTAAAAATTACAGCCTTGGACATTCCCCAAACCTCCCAGAATCGACCTAACAAATAAAGTCTAGTTTGGGGAGCTTTCATTTCTCTTTTTGAGGGGTATCACCTGGTGATTAGAGAGGGAATGAAGTGCTTGACCTGCACAGTTAACAGACTAAAAAACTGTTGCAAACTCAAGGTGCATTCCATGTATTTGCTTCTTTAACAATCCCATATCATGAGTCATCACATAGCTGCAACCACAAGCATTCTGAAGGACCTGTGTCTTACAGACTTCAACATAGTCAACAAGGTTATTGTTTCATAGTTAGCACATTGGTACCGATCATCACCTGTGGTGTAATTTTGCATAAGTCTAGCCTCAGCGTTGCATAACAATTTTGTTGAAATTCTGTCAACTGTCAAATGCTTCAAGTTTAGCACCTACACTGTTATTGCATTGAAACTGGAGGTTAGCTGAACACCATCTTGTCAGATACTTCTTCAGATTTGTCTCAATAAAAATATGGAGGGCAAAGTGCCACCTTCTTCTGTGTACTAAAGATATCTCACAGGATGAGCAGTATTCTAAAATAATTATGGAAATTTATTTAGTTTAGTAGTTCAGTGCCTAGTATATTGCCAGACTATTTTTTCACATTCTTGGAGAAATTAAAACATTAATGCCTGAGGTCACCTAGCCAGCCAGCCATGATTTGGCAACCATTGTTCTCAGAGTCTTTGGCCAAACATTTTATGGAGTTGAATATGAAAGAGATAAACAGCATAGATAGGACATTTCAGGCAATAGAGTATGATGCTTAGGAACACTGACTTTAGAGACCATCAGATCAGGGTTTGCAATCTAGACCATGTTATTTTTTCTCTTCAAGTGACCAAATTTAAACAACCTCCCAAATCAAAATAACAGCAACAATATAACTCTTACTCACCTACTATTTTTCCCAAGACTTGAGATCCATAATTTTTATCATCATCATGATTTCACTATGAAGAAATCAGGATCAAAGTGCACAAATATGATAAGTTGCTCAGGTAATAAGCAACAAATGTGGCATTCATTTCAAAATGATGTAAGACTGATCATTATGATGTTAATGTTCAAATAAGTGAGCTTTTCCATATCTTGCTTTATAAACATAGAAAATAGGAAAAATTATGTTATTGGCTTGACATAGCTACATTATAGGTTTGATTTTCTACTAGTGCACCTCTTGACCAAGCACTAACCAATGCTGGCAGGTCAGGTGGTAGATCAGATGATAGACAGGTCACTGATGACTCTCTGGAACAACCGGCAATAGGGCATGCTGCTAACTCAAATTCAAAGTATTGGTGGTCAGTGGATCCAGACTCAGCATCAAAAGTGAAGACGTTCTCCACAGCATCTACTTTTATGTCAAGTAAGCCACATTCCTGGGGAAATTTCAGCAGGGCTGTGACCTGAGTAGGGGTTTGTATTCCACCCGAATCTTCCAGCAATTGTTTAGATTCTCTTGGAAAATTCCATCACAGAGTTGGTTCATTATGTTAGGACACATGATGGGAGGGCAGGGGGAGTTTAACAACCAGAGTCCTGAGAATCCTGTCCAGAATAAATTGACTCAAAATCAAATTATCAGTTTCCACCAATATTACAGCTTTAAAAATCTCATGAGTAAGTTCTATTTTGTTGCTTACAGTCACCCAGATTTGACGTCAACTCGATGGCATACAGTAGTACAATGGTCACGAACACTTAGGAAAACATCATGATATTCCTGGTGACGTCTGTGTTGTCACAGGTGGAGTAAACTTGAATACTATAGAGCTACAATTTTCAAGTTTTTGCCTTGAGGACCCCTGTATGACCTTAAAAGAGAAAGGGAATGGTAAAAAACTTTTGCATCTCCAATTTATATCCATCAATATTTAATATAATATAAATTAAATGGAGAAATTTAAAATTAATTAGTAAACACTAACATAATGAACCTATTGTACATTGACATACATACCAATAAGTCATGTATTAAAAAAGTTTTTCAGCCCATTTTATGCAGTTTATGTGGTAAAATTAGTTGCCTCAGGTGATACTCAAGTCAGCTTATACTGGAGTATAAAGGGTATATTTTCATGAACAAGTATCTATATTTTCTAAAGCAAAATTAGGAAGAAAACTGAGTTTGGCTTACATTTGTGAATATCCCTTTAATGTCTGGCTCAATTTAAGACATCTGGTTTCCCATATCTGATCTGGTTTCATTCTGTTGTGCTGTCACTTGCCACGAAGCCTCTGGATAACTTCACTATACACATGTGAGAGAAGGAAAAATGAAAACAGCAAAAGATATGTCATTATTAAAATAGCTTTGATCTCCAAGACCTCTTAGCAGTTCTTGTGATTCTCCGGAATCCCAGGTACACATTTTGTGACTCCTTGTAGGAAATGTTTCAAAACAGCAATGGCTATGCCCTCTTTATGGGTAATGTGGCTATCTTGGCTAGAATATAAGGGAGGGTTTATTTCCTTTACAGCACATGGCTGTTTGGGATGTTATTCTCCATTAATTGATGCAATTGCCTCAGTTTTGAAAAGATAAGCTTTCCCCTTCTTGTTTGCACTTGCTGTTACTGGAGCTGAATTGGGTTCAATTTCTAGCAACCATCTGTACCATGGAACAAAGCCTTGCCTGATCCTGCAGCATTTCAGTCATTGGTATGTTTGAGTCCTTTGTTGTGACAATTACATTATCCATTCCATGGAAAATGTCCTGCATTTTTGCTGACCTTCCACTTTACCTTGCATGGTACCCTCATCCAGTGATTTGTCTTTCCTAAATAACCCAAGGCAAGTCTTCCAATAACTTGCCAATCTCACTTCTAAAGAGCATTCTGGCACCAACACCACACTCTGAGAGTAACAGTTTTTCTTTTATCTACCTTTCCCATTGCTCAGTTTTGGGTAGCATTTTTGGTGACTTAAAAGATTGTGACTCAGACAATGTGAGATATGATGAAATAATAATAATTTATAAAGTATCAAGGGTTCATGAGGGAGAAGGGAGCAGATAGGGGGTGGAAATGAAGAGCTGATACCTAGGGCTCAAGTAGAAAGCAAGTGTTTTGAGAGTGATGATGGCAACAGATGTACAAATGTGCTTGACACAATGGATGGATGTATGGATGTATGGATTGTGAGTTTTAGAAGCCCCAACTTTTTAAAAAGCACTAATAAATAAATTATACATAATGTATAGAAATATATACAAAACAACTGTATCCTTGAAATAAAAGATTGACACATTAAAAAAAAAGTTTGTGACTCTGGTAATGCAAACATCTTAGTCATAAAAATGATATCTTTACTTTTTAAAATTTTAAAGAGGTGTTTTTTTTGCCCTGTCAATGTATCATTTGATTTCTTAATGGCTGGCTTCATGTAAGTTTAATATTTTTGTTTTATTTTAAATCACTCCTGTTGGGGATTTATACAACTCTTATCACAATCCATACATCAATTGAATCAGGTACGTTTGTATACATGTTGCTTTCATTCTTTTCTAGACATTGACTTCCTATTGAACCCTTGGTATCAGCTTTTTTCTCCCACTCCTTCCCATAGTCCTCTGATAAATAGTACATTGTTATTATTTTCATCTCCCGCACTGACTGCTGCCTCCCTTCCCCCATGTTTTCTGTTGTTCTTCCCCCTGTAGAGGGGTGTACACTTATGTGTTGATCATTATGATCAGGTCCCCTGTGTTCCCTTCCTCTCCCCCACTGCCTCCTACCTTTCTTTATCACTCTTCACACTCCTGTTCCTAAATTCTGTGTGTTGCGAGTCTCCATCCCTTTCTATACCTGTGTACTTCTTCCAGTCTAGTCTGAATTGAGAAGCAGCACTGGGGTCACAGTAGTGGGGAGTGAGAAAGCCTCAAGGAACAAGAGGAGTATCATGTGTTTCATCAATGCTTTACTGCAGTCTGATGACTCATTCCTTCCTTGTGACCCCTCTGTGGGGAGTTTGTTCCACTGTCTACAGATGAACTTTGGCTCCCTGCTTCAGTCCCCCTCTTTTTCACCATTATGTTTTCATTTATTATGGTCTGCTCATGACTATTACCTGGTCCTTATGATTCCTCATGATCGCACCTACAATGTGCTTCTTCCATGAGGACTTCTTGCCTCACTGCTGAATGGTAGCTCATGTAACTTCTAGTCTTTATGACCCCAGATACTATATCTTTTAATAACCGGATACTATCTTCCTACTTCATCTCCTTTGCTTATGTACCTGTTTTGTCTTCAGCGATTGTGTCGAGAGGGTGAACATCTCAGACTGCCAATTTGTTAGAACAAAGGGTTCCTGTATTGAGGGAGGGTATGAGCAGAGGCCCAACATTCATCCCCTATCTCAGTGTATTGCTGTATAAATATATGTACACAAGCCAATACCTCTGTTTTTGTGGATTAATGTATTTACATATGTGCACCACTATTTTTATACCTCTATGCATTGTTTTGCTTCCTTGGTTCTTTCCCTACCTCTTGCCCCACTGGCCTGTTCTCCTTATTCCCACCCATTCGTAGCTCCTCTTAGCTAAGTTACTGTTGTTCCAAACCCCTCCCCCCCACCACCACCCTCCCTAGGATCCCTATCTCCTCCTGTTATTAGTCCCAACACCCAGTTGTTCCCCTGTCCATGGCACAGTCTGCTCATCACCCCTTTCCCCCTCCCGCCCTCACCTCCCGGGTCTGCCCCAGATGGTTGTTCCCCCCGCTCTTTCTTGGGCATGCCTCCCATAACTATCCTATATAGGTAGGTACACCAACTATGACATAGCCCACACTGATTTTTAAAAATTAAAATAGTAAATAAATAAGAACGAATAAAAAGTAAAAGAGAAAGAGAGAGAGAAGAAGAAATATACAAATATTCTTGGTCTGTTCGCTGACCTTCAAGATGGTCCAGGAGTTGCCCCTCGCAGTTTGGAGCGACCCCTTGGGGGCTCCTCAGGGGCTTTATAGCTCTGCCTCGTTCCGGGTGCTGATCTGGTGTGCTCCCTTTTTGGTTTACTCTGTTTGGGGGGCTTCCGATCATGCCGGCTCCCCACCACATGATCCCAGAAATGTCCTCTCTCTGCTCCAGTAAGGGGACAGCATGACACATGCTGTTGTGTAAGTTTAGTGATGATTACAGCAAGCTGAAATTATTGTCAACTTCAATTTCTTTTCAATTTATTCTTCTGCTGTTTATTGGTCTAGTGGTGAGGATTTTTATTTTCTTCATGTTCAAATGCCATTCATATTGAAGGCTTAGTCTTTGATCTTCATCAATAAATGCGTCAAATCATCTTCACTTTTGTTTAGTCAATTTGCAGCACTTGCATATTACAGACTGCTCGTGAGTCTTCTAGTAATCCTGATATTAAATTCTTCATACAGTCTGACTTTTCAGATTATTTGTTCAAAAACAGCAGTAAGCAGTATTTTTATCCCAATTATTTTTTCCCTATAGTTTCAAACTTTGAGAGTGAATAGAGCCTAATGGTTAGGGAGTAAACTCGATCTGTAAAGGGCTAGTGAATGTTTTTGGCCATGTCATCCAGGCAGCGTGTCCTACGTACTCTATATTATCGTTGCAATGTGAAAACGCCCACGCCGTGTGTTAATGAATGAGTGTGGTTGTGATCCAAAAAATTATTTATAGAAAATGAAATTTTATGTCACAAAGTTTTCACATGTCTCCTTTAGGTTTTTCCTACCACTTAAGCAAGTAAACTCATTTTTTAATTCAGGGGTTATGTAAAACTAGACTTCAGCTTGGCTTTGCTTGTGACCTTGGGCTTTTCTTTCCAAATAGGTGCACGGGCTTTTTTTACCTATAGAGAATCAGACAGCAATGCACTCATACACTAGATGAATTATCCTGAGTCAGGCAATTCCTCAAAGCCTCTCATTCTCTATCTTCAACATGATAAAAATGATCAGTACTTTATGAAGGTGGATCATTGGTAGCATTGTGGGTTATATAGTTCTTTCTTTTTCTTTTCTTTCTTTTCTTTTTTTTTTTTTGATGCTAACCTTAACCTGGTTACATTTCAAGGCTAACCACAATAGGCCATTCGAAACCTCCAGCTGTTCCAGGGATAAAGATGAGGATTTCTACTCCCATACAGAGGGACTGTCTCAGAGAAATCATAGAGGCCAGTTCCATCCCATTTGACAGGGTTGTTTGAATTCACATTGACTCAATGACAATGAGCTTGGTCTTGTTTTTTGTCCGTTTGTTGGTTTTTTAGTTTAATAACACAGGCCCTGATACGTGCCCAATTTCTGGTCACTACTACCATTGCTACTGTTTATTTATTACTACCTTAAAATAATGGCACCCTAGGTTAATGACTTTCAGCTGTGACTCACCATCACCTGACTTTTTGAGGATGCATTGAGAATACAGACAGTCTATAATAGGAGAAAGACATAAATAGTTGAATATAAATTTGAGAAACACATTTTTCAATTTAGCCTCATTTCCCTCAGTTTAAAAATGAACTTGAGGAAAGGAAAAGCCAGCTCTAAAGTCGAAAGACTGAATCCAGAAACAGTAAATGGTTGGCTTATGTCCTTATTTCCCATTTTAAAAGATATAGAGACAGAGAGAGAGAGAGAGAATCTCTGCGCCTCAGAGACTTATCAGAACTTTAGAAATGCCCCACAGAGAAAATAAAGTTTAACACTTAAGGTCATTTTAATTAACCAACAAATATGAGCCTCTAAGGGACCAGGGGTAATTATTGAATCTTCTGGTTTGGGCTGCTCACCTAGGATGGCTACAAATACCCAGTATTCTAAATGAGCCCCTCTTTTCATGAATATATCATGTATTTTGCTATAGTATGCCATAGTACGCTATATTTTTTAAGCAAGCATTTAGATTATTTTTAGGTAAAGAAAAACAGATTTTTATAAGGGCGACAGGTGAAAGTGAAGGTCAGGAGGAAACAAGATGGGGCCTCTTCACAGCTCTTGCTCTGCCGACCCCCAGGTGCCTTGGCGTGGGGAGGGGGGTCTCCTGGAAAGAGAAGGCCTTGCAGCAAGACCTCGGCAGACCCTGGGGTGGCAGGGGGTTCCTTCTACAGGGAGGTGGGTGAGGCAGCAGCTCTTCCTTGGCCCCTGGATTGGTTCAAATGTATGATTCCATTTGTAGTAGATTGGCATGATTAACCCTTGGGGATGGGCTGGGGTGGTAGTTAAGTTAAGCACTAATGTAAGGAACCATGTAGCTTATTCCGTTGCATTCTGAATCACAATCAGGAAATAGTCTTTATCTGGTGCAACCATAATTTCATTTTTCTTGGAATGAGTTCTGAGGAAGGTGAGGTCATTCTGAGGGTCAATTTTTCACACAGTGCTACTTGCCTTCAAAATGAAGTTGTGCATGAGGTTGGCATACTCTGTGGTAGTGGGATTGCCCATGGTGTTTTGGATGGGAACACCTTCCGTGTTCATCACAATGATCCCCTGCTCACCTTTCTGGCTATACTGTTGCGCCAGGGCTTCTTCCTCCTCTGCCATCTCGAAGCAACCCTGCATCTCCGTGTGCCACCACTCAGACCAGGCTCTGAGCCTGTCTGCTCCGGTCTGCTACATTATTATATTATGATTTCTCTCAGGCTGAGATGAAGAAACATTCGGAAATAAAGAAATTGAATTTATTGTATTTAAGCATCTCTGCTAGAAACAGAGACTTCATCAGGACAATTTCATTTGTTTTAGAATTTATTATGCAAAAATGACACATAGGAGTTTCTTATAACTAAAACTCCTAAATCTCCTGAGGATCTACTTTATCCCATCTTGATTTTGTGTGAGCAGTCACTGGAGTCTCCTCATTTAAAACTGATTGTGGATGGAGCCCCGGTGGTGCAGTGCTTGTGTGTAGGACTGCGGCCCACAGGGCTGATGGTTCAAATCCAGCAGCAGCTCTCCAGGAGCAAGGCTGGGCTTCCTACTCCTACCAGTAATGCCACAAAAACAAAACAAAACAAAAACTGATTGTTGTTATAACATTTAGACCAAATTTAGTTAATATGCATCACTACCACGTAAGTCACTCTTGAGCAGAGTCATTGAAGCCCAAACATTTGATGGATATCCAGTTACTATGTAAGTATACCAATTCATTTAGTGTTTATTGAGGATCTACTTGGTACAAGGCAAAACTGGAAATATAATTGTGAACAAAGCAACAAGACCCTGTTCTATCAAAGGGGACTTGGGGAAAATGAAATAATTAAGATAATTATAGATAGTGGTATGTTTTGTGAGGAAAAATATATTATTCATGGATAATTTGGGAACTACCTTAGATAAGGTAACAAATGGAGGCCTCTCCAAGGAATGGGCATCTGAACAAAATGTACAGGATATGATAGAGTTACGTGTGAATATGGTACTGATGAGTATAGTAATGGGGATGGTGTTGAAGGTGGTAGTATTGATAGTGATAAGATTGATGATGAAAATGATAAAAGGAAAAACATTAGCGCTTACTCTGCATGGGTATTGTTAGTGTGTTACATAAAACAAGTCATCTAATCCTCAATCACTTTATGAGATAACTCAATTCTTACTAATAAGTATCCTGTAAGATTATAGGGACCCATAGTTTCTCCAAGATTTTAGCTATTATAAAAGCACACTGAGACTTCATTTTTCCTCAGCAGAACAGCTGGTGGTTAGCACATAAATGTTTAACCACTGTGCCATGAGGACTCCCCTATGATATAGGAAATACTATAATTAATCAGTTTTAGAAGAGAAATATATGAAACATATAGAGCAGGAATGCTCAATATGTTGATCTCGATCTACTAACTGATCATACCTGTTGTGTGGGTAGATTGAGTGGCATTAAAAAGTAGATGTAAGCCTATAATCAATCCTGTCAATTAATTGATATACAGTGCAGCCAATCAGATGCAATTTTAGGTGTCAAACACATGCACAAACAACTGCTGCTAAGTGCAGCAAAACTGACAAGCTAAGTTATCTCCCATTTTGACACTATTGGCTGACATTCAGCTGCAGCCCAGAGCCCATGAGCAGTTCTGGAACTTAGTCTCAGAGGGAAAGTACACAAACATGAGAAAAATATGCCACCTTCTTGACTGAATTATTCAGCTCAACTTATGTATGTGAGTCAGTCTTTTCTCACATAAAGATCTTTAAGTCCAAGTACCAGTCCACCATGACTGATGATGATTTGGAAGTGTGCTTGAGGCTGGCTGTCAGCAGCTACTGTCTGGACCAGTCAGTGCAAGTCATCAGAGTTAACTCAGGTAATGACAGAAAATACACATAGTTAATTTTGTTGTGTTGTGCAATATGGGCTCATGAGGTTATGCAAGGTACATAAACATACATTGTACATATAAAAATTATCAATGCTTTTATGAATGAATGCAATAAAAACATATGTAAATATAAATAAATATGTTTTGTATTTTTGTAGTTGGTAGATTATTTTGACTTGATCATTTTATAAGCAGCCCTCAGGCTGACAAAGTGTGAGCTCCCTGATACAGAAGTTAATCACATTTGCATTGTCAGAGTTTCTATTCATGGAACTGATATTTGACCCCTAAAGTCAACCTTTGACCACTGAACGATGATGACTCTGAGAAAAGAGTTTTCCAAGGATAAGGAAGAACAGTTGCAAGATTTACATTTTAGCAGGAGTCTGATAGCATCGTTTATGAAAGAGAAACATGATGAGGTAATTTCAGCAAATAGGGAATTTGGTTGATAGGTGACCTGAGCAGTTTATCATGTGTAATCCAATCTATATCGACCACTCAGTCTTGTACTTTTGAAAAACAAATGAACACAAAGACAAAAAGGATGAGTGGCGATTTTTGTGTTGTTCTTGCTTTTGTAGGTGCCGACTAGTTGCTTCTGACTCATGACTCCTTGAGGTACAATAGAAGGAAACGTCGCTGAGCCTCTGCCCTCTGCAGACTTGTTTGAGTCCTCTGTCTTCCTCTTATCTTACCGCCCTCTACTTTATAAACATTACATCCTTGGATGTGAGGGCGATCTGACTGGGACATCTATCACTCCATTGATGGCCAGAGTTGATTCGGCTGATCTGCCTGCCTAGGCAAGTGTCCCCTTCCTCCCTCACCACTCTTGTGTGTCCCTCCTGAAGCTGAACACTCAGTTGAAGAGGATGACCTTTCTCAACAGAAGGGGGACCATCCTTCAGTCAAGGGCATACAAGTAGCTGCACTCCTGGCAGAACCTACTAGAATCTCCATACAAGTCTCAAGGTACATTATGTCTTTTTCTAGGGACTGCTCTCTCCTGGTAACATGTTCCAAGCATAGGAGGAGACAAATCCTTACCATCTATACTAACAAGAAACGTTCTTGCTGTACTTCATCCAAAATAGATTCGTTCATTTTTCTGGTGGCTCATGATACTTTCAATATTTCTGCAACATCATAATTCAAAAATTCAAATGCATTCTACTTTGATTTTCTTTATTCAGTGTTCAGCATTTATCTGGGTGACTTAAAAGGCCATGGCTTGGGTCACGCTAATTTTAGTCTTCAAGTTGACATTCTTACTCTTCAACATGTTAAAGACTCATATACCCCATATTTACCGAATGTAATTTGTCATTTGACTTCTTGACTGTTGCTTTCATGGTCTTGATTGTGATTTCAAAGAAAATTAAGCCAATTAAATCCTTTCTTTCTTCATAATGAAGTTTATTAGTTCAGTTATGAGGATTTTTGTTTTCTTTTTGTCGTGTTGTACTCCACACTGAAGTTTGGTAAGTTTTTCAATTCTGCTTGTTTTCATCAAGCAAAGCTATGCCATTTCTGTAGCATGGGTTATGAATATTGCTTCCTCCAAACCTGAAATCATATACTTCTTTATATAGCACAACTTCTGAAGTTACTTCTTCAGCATAAAAATGAATATGTATGATTGAAGGAGGCAGCACCGATACACCTCTTTCTTTACTCCCAACCAATCAGTATTTTCTTATTTTATTCAAAAGACTTTTCTTGGAATATCTGCAGATTATACCTGAAAACAATAAAATATTCTGAAATTCCCATTCTTGGAATGTTATTTTTAGTTTGCTATGATTCACATAGGCAATTTCCTGTGCCTTATCAATAAAATAAAGTAAATACATTTCTGATATGCTCTGTTTTCAGTCTAATATTAGTTATAATATCACTTGCTCCACTTTCTTTTAAATCCAGCTCAAATTTCCAGTAACTCCCTGATGATGTATTACTACAATAGTTTTTGAATTATCTTCAACAAAATTTTACTTGTAAGTGACAATAATGAGATTAGTCAAAAACCTCCTCACTTTGCTGGATCGCCTTTCTTTGGGATTGGCACGGATAAGGAATCTGTCTTGTCAGTTGTTGAGGTGGGTGTCTTCTAAATCTCTTGCTGTATGCTAGTGAGTGCTTCCACTGCTTTAATGATTTGAGACATTTGCATTACTGTTCTGTCAATTGATGAAGCCTTGTTTATCACGAATGCAGCTTGGACTTCTTTCTTCAATATCATTGGTTCTTAATCATATGCTACTTCTTGGGAGGTTGAACATTGACCATTTGCTTGTGGTCAGGGATTCTGTGTATTCCTTGCATTTTCTTTTGAATCTTCTTCTATAGTTCAGTATTTTTCCATATATTCTTCCATATTTAAGCTAGAAACTTGAATCTTCTATACAGGTCTTTCACCTTTTGATAGGCTCTTTTCTCATTCTTAACTACAGATATGTACATATTTCATTATAATACTGTATATTGTTTTCTCAAGCAGCTATTTGAAATTTTCTGTTTCCCTTTTTATTTCTTATTTCTTCCATTTCCTTTAGCTACACCTATAATGAAGAGCAAGTTATAGAGTCTCTTCTCACATCAATGTAAGTCTTATATTTCTGCCTTTCATTTTTAAAGGCCCTTTGTTTTCTTTGTGTGCCAGGTTTTTGATGCCATCCACAATTATTTCAATATTTGATCCGTCTCAACTCAGTTGGAGCCATATAACTTTAGGGTATCATTTGAATTATCTCCTTTTTCCTGTATATCATCACTTTAATTTATGTTATACATTTAATCACCATATGTTGAGCAGAAACAACAGTCATAACATTCTACCAGGGATTTTTGAGCGGTTGAAATTTTAAAATATACTGTCATATAACATGTAGAAGGCACATAGCTATGTGTTGTCACTGTCAGGTACTATTCACTTCATTTTAACTCGTCAACATAATGTATAGCATAGTGAAAATTTAACCAGTCCTATTCTGTCTTCCTGATGGTTAGGGTGTTTGAGTCCATTGTTGCAGCTATTATGACAGTAGTTCTTATGGAGCTTTTCCCTTGTTTTCACTGGCATGCTATTTTACGACATTATATGCAGCCTTGCAACAATTGGTCTTTCCAGATTTTGCATCCAAAGTAAGTGAGCCATATTCTCACAGGTGATAAATGGTCCACCTGAATTTCTACCAGGACTGCTTTGTTCATCCCCCTGGAAGTCTACAGTATGTTTCCTGTTATTTGCTAACATAATAGATTGGGTGTGTCAGTGTTTCTTCTGTGTTCCCCATTTCATTGTCCACAGATTTCACTAGCAAAATTTCACAAGTAGATCAACAGACCTTTTCTGCTAATCTGCCTTAGTTTTCAAGTGCTGATGAAATTTGTTCATCATAGTTGACTCTGCTAGTATGTGAAATTGTGGCTACATACCTTCCACATCACAGCTAACAGACTAGGAACCTCAATATGTTAGATTTATAGATGATGGTGGATAAAAATTATAATGTAAGAATTATGACAATAGACTAACTGATACTTTGTCAGGTGAGAAAAATCTCTGAAAAAAGGACCTCATGCTTGGTAAAGAAAAGGAACAGCAAAATAGAGAAAACCCCTCAACAAGATGGATTGACACAGTAGCTGCAAAAATGGGTCAACCATAAGAAACATTGTGAGGAGTGCACAGAACTAGGCAGTGTTTGTTCTGTTGTACATACAGGTCACGATGAATCAGAACCAATTCCCTGCCCCCTACCACCACCAACAGTATTTGTAGTGCAATTTCTGTGTGCTACATGCTATATGAAGTGTTTTGTACATAATCTATCTGCTTCTGAGAGGTGTCGTTTAAATTAGATATTATTTCTTAAGATAGAAAAGCTCAGAAACTCTAAATGCTTTGTAACATAGCTATAAAGAAACAAAATCAGTATTTTCATGTGTTTTGTTAGTGTTCTCTAGAGCAACAAAATGAGGACACTAATAATTTTATATATGTTTGCATAGAATAATGTGACTAGATTTTAAGCAGGACACCATTGACCTGGGGACCCAGGGAGGAGTGTGCTTGATTAAAAATTTGGTCTATATGGAGCAACAAAAATTTTCTTAGAACACAAAAATAGTATTCTAATACATCTATTTTATTTTAAAATGCTGTGGGATGTGGTTAAATTCTTAAAAAGTGGGACATCTCTTTAATATAGATAGATATCTAACATAAGAAATGAAGAGTTAATTAATCTATTAAGCAGTACAAATGGCTTGGTGCACCTCATTTACATGAGATAGCTAGTACACTGGCAGTCCTTTGAGTCTTAAGGGCTTCCAGGTCGTCTTCTGTAGAGCAAATCAGACTATCTGGCCTCAGGCAGCAAACAGCAAGGCCGGTCCCCAACAGTCAGCCAGATGACAGGGTCTAACAGTCCCCAGCTCAAGAGATGTCTATTCAATTATTATTTTGAAGCAGGATTTGAAGGAACCTCAACTTACAGCAACACAGTCCATGGACTAAGTGCCCACAGGTAGTGTAGCTTGCAAATCAAGGCATAGAACAAGAAAGGCAGTCAGCTATACACTGGTCTGTGGATCCAAGAGCAAGAGGGATAAAGGCAAGACTCGCCAAGCCATTTATATCTCTGTACTTCAATTAATCTCACATGCATTCTTTAGCCATATTGTAACAACAAACCTACTTAGCTTCACCGGCCAGGTTGGCACAACAAACCTACCTATCACATGTCTGTCAATAAAGGAATTGCTATTACAATGGCATTTTCCCATGTACTTACTAGAATATTTTAAACAATGATGGGCACAATTTATAAGATCAATTCAGCTAGGAAATGTTTGTGAGTAAGGTTGAGCTCTCTAAAGAAGTAAATCCATTGATAATTACATATACAAATATAGATATAAATATCCATGTAGGTAGATAGGGGTAAAGAGAAATTTATATCATGAAAATGGTTCACACAATTGCAGAAGCAGGCAAGTGCAGTCAGAATCCAAGTTTGTATATTAGTTAATAAGCTAGAGACTCCTGAATCAAATAGTTTGGGGAGCTGATAAATTCAAGATTGGCAGGCACACCACAGGATGCTGGCTGCAGAGGCAGGTGACTCAAAAATCAGGTCGTCAAGCTTGTGACTGGAGAGATGAAAGATAGCAGGTAAGATTACAGATTAGTGCACATCCCCTGGTCTTACTGGATTTGTCTGGTAGAATCGAGATCATGATAGTGGGTGGGAGGAAGCATTTGAGAACTAGAGCAAAGTTGCATATTTCATTGTTACTACCCTGTACCTTAACTGGCTCTTCTCCTGTATATGACCCCTCAGGACCAGTAGTGGGAGCGGTGGTAGTGCTAGGGTGGAGGAATGGTGGAATAGAAAGGAGGAACTAATTTCACAAATCTCCATATAACCTCCTCTCTGGAGTATGGGCAACAGGGGAGTGACTGAAGGGACACATTTGACAGTGTACAATATGAAAATGTATTAACAATTTGTAAATTATTAAGGGTTCATGGGCGGAAGGGAAATATGGAGAACTGGTACTGGGGGCCTAAGTGGAGGGAGGATGTTTTGAGGGTCATGATGGCAACAAGGATGCAAATGTGGTCTGCATACAACTGATATATGCATGGATTGCGATGGGAGTTGTATGAGCCTCCAATAAAATGATTTATAAATAAAAAAGGAGAGGGAAAGAGGGCTTTCCCAAGGGCTCAAGAAGAAAATATTTGGAAGTGAATATGGCAAAATGTGTAGAAATATGCTTGATACAAATGATGTATTGAATGTTATAAGAGCTCCCAATAAAATCATTGAAAATATAAAAGATTACAGATTAGATGGCTTTGAACACACTTTTGCACCTTGTAAAAGAGTAGATAACTTGAACAGATGTTTCAGGTCTATTGCATTCAATATCTTAATTGGATTGTATGGGGCAAAAAAGAGATAAAAAATATTTTGAAAACCCCAGACAAGTATTAAGGGAATAGAATGTAAATGAGCATACAGAGGATAGAAGAAAAAGTAAAATCTAAGTATTTTGCCTGTTACTAGGAGCATACATTCATTTCACAGTAAAATTGAGAATGAGAGGAAGACTATCAGGAAGTCAAATTTCTGAACATTCAAATGGTAGTATTTAAAGTTACAAGAATAAACAAACTAGCTAGTGAAGCATTATAATAGCAGAAAAGAAAAAAAAAGAAATGTGGATCCCACCTCAGAGGGGGGTATATGGAGTCTTAAAGTATGACAACAAGAGAGATTTGGCAAAATTGTGGCCTTTATTCATGTCTCCACTATTGAGGAAGTGACAGGCAAAGGTATAACTGTGAAGGCAAGAAGCCAATTAACTTAACCTTGACGGAGTAGTTTTGTTTGAAGGGTAAGGGATGAAACTTCCTAGAAGGGTTAAGACAAGGAAAGAGAAAAAATATAAAATGATTTTTTCCTTTTGTTTAGTTGCTGACTCAGTGGATGAGTTAAGGTCACTTGAAGGCAGAAATCAAGGACATTGGAAATTGACCAAATTGAAATGAAAGCCAGTTAGGAGGCAAATTTTAGGGAGAGATTTGAAGGCCAGAAATCAAAGGTATAAATGTGTTGTGAGATGCGAGGCCAGGGAAACTCATCCAAGAGACAATCAAAAGTGAGCATGAGGCCACAGCAAGGTGAAACCTGGAGGAGACTTCCTGCCTGAATGCCTTTCCTCTGACCAGCCAATCTCCCTGGTGAGATAGAGATGCTGCCACTTCCACAAGAAGGACTGAAACATGGACTTTCTGTTTCTTTTTCGGGATGGCACTACCAGGTTTGGCTATCACAGTTAGGATCACTTCAAAATCAGAATGTGGGGATTTTCCAACTTTTTCTATATCTCGGAATAGTTTGAGGTAGGATTGGGGTGAACTATTTTCTGAATGCGACGTAGAATTCACCAATGAAGCCACCTAGACATAAAATTTTGTTGCTGTTGTCCTGAGTTTTGTTGCCGTTGCTGTTTTAATGATCTGATCTTTCCTCTGCATCTGTTCAGGCTTTTTATTCCTACCTGACTTAATTTAGGTATGAGTTTCTAGCAATTTGTTCATTTCTTTGAGGGTTTCAATTGTGTGAAGATGCAGCTCTTCATACTCTTCTGTTATTATATCTAGTTTATTTCAGTTGGTTCTGTTATGATGTTGCCTTTTAGATTTCTTAATTGCATTGTCTGCATCTTCTTCTTTTCCTTTGTTAGGTCTGTTAGTGGTTTTTCAATTTCTTTAATTCTTCTGAAGAACGAGCTTCTTGTCCTGTTCGATTTTTTTTCTATTTTTTCTCACTAATTTCTCACCTAATCCTGACTTTTTTCTTTTTCTGCCTATATGCTTATTTTGTTGCTGTTTTTCTAATTGTGGAAAAGGTTGAGTTAAGGTATTGTTTTTGGTTCTTTAAAAGAAATCATATATGTGTCTTTCTCATTATAAGATGCTCAATGAACTGCTTTTTGCTGTGTTCCAAAGGTTTTCATAGAGTGTGCTTTCATCCTCATTTGATTAAAAAATATTTCTAAATTTCATTTTTATTTCCACCATTGCACTTTAGTTGTAAAGCAGGGTGTTATTCACTTTTCATTGGTTTTATTTTTGCCCTTTCTATTTTTATGATCAACATATATGTTTATAACATTTTTACCTGAGAAGGTGCTTTGTAATAGTTCAAAGCTGAAATGTTTTTAAATCTGCTGAGGTTTGGTTTGAAAGCTAAACCGGGCTGCATTCTTGAGACAGTTCCATGTGGACTGGGAGAGAAGGAGCATTGCACTCTTACTGGGTGGAAGGTTCTGCGTGGATCCATGAGGGCAAGGTGATGGATGGTATCTTTTAGTTCTTCTGTATCTTTGCTCAGTTTCTTTCTAGTTCTGATCTTCATTGAAAGAAATATACTAAGATCTTGGACTAGTAGGGTAGTGCTGTCTGTTTTCCACTAGTTCTATAAGAGTTTGCCTATTGTATTTTAATGATCATTCATTGCGTGCACAGGTATTAATGCTTATGTTCTCTTATTCAATTGATCCTTTCATTGTTATATTTGGCAATACCCTTCTTTGTCTCTTTTACTGAATTTTACCTGAAAGTCTATTTTAACCTAAATTAATATTGTTACATTGGCTCTTTTAAATTAATTGCTTAATTTATTTCTTTCCACCCTTTGCTCATAGTCTATTTTTATCTTTGTGTCTAAGGTATATAATTTATAAATAGCATACTAATAGGCCCTGTTTTCTTACTCATTGCTTTCTGTCTCTGGAGTGGGGCATTTAATCTATTTAAATTCAGTATAATTATTGATAGGCATGAATTCATTTCTGTCATTTTATTGTGTGTATTTTTGTAGAGTTGGTGGTTTCATTTTTCTTCATGATTGTCTCTGATGTTCATTTTTTAGTTTTATTGTTTTATTTATTGCTGTTATTATTTCATTTATTTGCTCTTTTTTAAGATAATAAAATACAACATTTATTGAGCTCCTAGTTTGTATCAAATACTGTATCAGCAATAGGAACGGTGCAATCTGGTAGACAAGATATACGCTAAGAAAATGAAATTTCTTTGTGAGTATGAAATCCTTGTTAGTGATAATTAACACCTTCTGTTTGAAAATGTAACAGAATAATATTTTGATATATTAAATGATGCTTTCTTCATTCAGAAACTTTTATTACCTGTTAATTTTTTAAATAAATCATTATATTGAGGGCTCATGTAACTCTTATCATAATCCATTGTATAAAGCACATTTGTCATCATTTTAAAACCTTTTTCTTACTATGACTTAAACCCTTGGTATCAGCTCCTCATTTTTCCCCTCCCTCCCTTCATTATAAACCCTTGATAATTTATAATTTATTATTTTTTCATATCTTGCACTGTCTACTGACTCCCTTTACCTACTTTTCTGTTGTCCATCCCCCTGATAGGGTGGTTTTAGTAGATCATTGTGATCAGTTCCCTTTTCTTCCCCCCACCTTAGCCATTCTCTTCTGGTATGGCTACTCTCACCATTGATCCCAAATGATTTATCTGTCTTGTACTCCCTGTTTTTCCAGCACCTAGCTGTACCCAGATACATGCACCCTTTTGACTTCAACAATCATATCGGGAAGGAGAGCATCTCATAATGCTGGATTATTAGAACAAAGTGTTCTTGTGTTGAGGAAGTATTTGAGAAGAGTCCCAATGTCCATCTGCCTCCTTGATACTAAACCTATAATTATATGTATGTATATCTATCTCCTCATCATCATATATCAATATATTTACATATGTAGAAATCTGTATTTAGATCACTGTAAATGTTCCTTGCCTCTTAGTTCTTATTTTTTAATTTCCTTTAACTAGAGGGAGAGATGGGGAAAAGGAAGCGAGTGTTAACACACTGAAGGACAAGGGAAGAACAAGTGACTGAAAATCCACAGTAAGGATGGTTTACGAGGTCTGGTACAGCTTGACCAAAGACAATGTAATCGAGAGGAAATACTGAAATCTAAATGAATGCTGAATATGACAGTGGGACAGGAGGAAAGTTAAAGTTCAAAGAAATGGTATTTAGTATACTTCATAATTTTCCTCTTTTTTATTTTGATGAGGTTCATTAATACTGTTTGCGATTAACCTGTACTTTATAAGTTTCTTCCCAAATTTATTTTATGTTGGAGGGGGCATCACTGCCCTCTGGTGGTCATGGGAGCTACCCAGAGCTGCTCCTAAGAGCTGCTGCTAGATTTGAACCACCAAGTCTGTGGGCCACAGTCCTGCACTCAACCACTTATGCCACCAGGGCTCAGCCCTCTTCCCAAATTTAAAACAAGGAATTTGTAAATTACAATATTGAAGGTGCTGAAAATGTTTTTCAAAATTTTACTGAAAATATTATTTGGAATGAGATATAAGTCACACTTTATATAATTGCTCACAAGCTAACTATTTTGCTTGTATAATGACATGTTAAAATAAGAATTCATATGATTTAACCTTTGGAATTTAAATAATTCCTAAAAGGAGGTTCCACTGAGGCTGAGTAACAAGAATTTGTAGTGCATACACATTCTCTGTAATTCTTTAGGGAAAAAGTTGTGAACAAGAACAGAAGAAACAGCAAACAAACTTGAGAAGACAAATAAAATTGTTAAGCAGCAAACAGTCTGTGGTGATGATGAGAGTTTTCAGATAGCTGACTACTTTGTAATGAAATATTTAAAGCCAAAGAGGGTTGTCTTCAAAGAGCACAACTTACTTTAAAGCATTAAATATGAAGAAAATAAATAAAATTTATAGCATAAGCACAAAGTGAAACTGTTTTAAAAACAGTAATCTGAGATCTGATTTTTCTGGAATAATTATATTGTTTTCAATTATATTGAATTTAGAAAGCATCTTTAGAAATGGACTTTACATATTAAGTGCCAATATGAAGACCAGACTAGCTGTGGGATCCTATAAAGAACATCACTCATGAAGAAAGTCAAGGTCATTAAAAAGCCTGGACACAAACACCAAACTGGATGTCAGAAGACACTCTGAAATTTCTCTAGGGCATAGAATAGCCACAGCAACTAGAAGAAATGATGACGTAAAAGAGCTGTGCAGAAAATGCCAAAAGGCAGTTGAGATGACAGAGTATTATATTGAAATGAGCAAAGACTCAGAGTTAGGAAATCAGAAGAAAGTACATACTTAGGTGAGAGAACTTATCTCAAGCTGAGAGGAATGAGAGGAATGAAGACACAAACAAACAAAAACCTTGAGTTGAAGTCCTGTAGTGTTCTATCGGCAAAACAGGAAGCCTCAATAAATGATAGAAGCATACCCCAAGTCACTGGAGCAAAAAGACCTGTATAACATCTAACCTCTTCAAGAAGTAGCCTATGATTAGAAATGACCAGTTTTGAAGGAAAAGTTGAAGCTGTATTTATGGCATCAGCAATAAACAGTTCTCTGGTCCTCACAGGACACCAAGAGACAGGTTTCAACAAGTGGATGAAGCACTCACTAGTCTATGCCAAGATATTTGGAAGATAGCTACTTGGAAACAGACTTGAAGAGTTCTATATTTATACCTATTCCAAATAAAGGTGACCAGCAAGATGAGGAAATTATCAATGAATGTCACTAACATCACTTTCAAGAGAATTTTGCTTGTGAATGATATAATCTAGGGTACCTATACATTCACAAGGAACTCCCAGAAATTCAACCTGGATTCAAAAGAGGGTATGGAAAGACAGATATAATGCTGATGGAACTCAGCTGAAAACAGAGAATATCAGAAAGATTTTTCCTTGTCTTATTGACTGTTCTAATAAAACTGTATATCTCCTGTATAACATTGAGAAGAAAGATAATTCCAAAACAAATTTTGTGTTTATATAGAACTAAGCAAGGAATATGGCTTGGTTTAGAATTTAAAAAATATTTGTTAGACTTGTAGTCTTCCACCATACTGTATGTCAAACATATAATCCAAGAAGCTAGAGAATATGGAGAATATTACAGCATCAAGATTGGAAGAAAGCTTATTAACTGCCTGTAATATGGAGGTGATACAAACTTTCCTCAAGAATGAAAAGAGGCCTTGAAGAACTTACAGATGAAAATCAAAGATTGCAGTCTTCAGAATGGATTACAACTCAATGTAAAGAAAAAACAAAATTTCTCACACCTGGACAAATAAAGTATGTCATGAAAAAAAGAGAAAACACTGAATTTACCAAGGATTGTGTCTTGCTTGCATCCACAATCAAGGGTCAGGGAGGCGAGGGTCAAGAGATCAAATGGCATGACTTTGTGTAAATCTGCTGCACAAGAACTCTGAGTTGTTGAAAAGCAAGGATGATACTTCAAGGTGTAGTGCATGCCTGACCCAAGCCATAGTATTTTCCATCACCAAATATGCATGTGAAAGATGGACACTGTGTAAGGGAGACCAAAGAAGAAATTATGGCTTTAAATTGTAGTGCTGGCAAAGAATATTGAAAGTATTATAAGCTTTAGAAAGAACACACCAATTTACCTCAAAAAAGTACAGCCAGCATTCTTCTCCTTAGAAGAGGATAGGAAAATGTCATCCCCTGTGCTTCAGAAATTTTATCAAGAGAGACAAGTTCCTGGAAAAGGGCATCAGACTTGATGAAGTAGAGGTGAGTTTTCAAAGTGGCTTCAACAAAGGATTCAACATAGGAGCATTTGTAAATTGTCACAGGACACTCTCTTGTGCATAGCATTGCTGTGAATCAAGACAGACTCCATGGCCCCTATCAACAATCACATGACCTTGGAACATTAGTGAGTCTTCAGTGAGTAAACTAAAATTTTTGGTATTGAAAAAGAGAAAGACAACAACAGTGAAAGACAACAGACAAAGCAGTGTGGGAATGTAGAAGATGAAACAAATGGCCAGAAACCACAACTGATGGTCTACATGAAGGATTGTTTAAGAAAGACATTTTTTCATTTTCAAACAATCACTGCTGCTAGTAATGAAACGAGGTAGGTCAGAGGCTTTGAAGCAGTACATATCTCCCTGAAAGCAATATGCTAACTGCCTTACTGTTCTAAAGACTCTTGGTTCAAAGCCCAAACTGAGAGAGGGAAGCTGGGGTTACTTTATGTTAAACATGCTAAAACTTCTTAACACCAAGGTTTTCTGTAAATAGTAGGTTTTTAAATCATCGATGAATAGTGATTATGGATTCTTCTTAAAAATTACATTTGATAGCACTTCCTTTTCTTATAAATCAGAAAGAAAGAAACCAAGTAATGATTACTCTAAAGAAAACATATTTTAGGGATAACTTTATATACCTTAAAAGGGAAAAATGAAGAGGATTGATTTTTAGGAAAAAAAGTAGAGTAAAACCTACTCATAGGACAATTTAAATTGAAACTGCATTTGTTTCTATATCCTGCATTAAAACATCACAAACATAGTGACTTAACACTAATGTAATATTTTACAGCTGAAAGTCTACTACACGTTCACTATTATTTCACCTACTCTGGGAGCTTTCCTTGATTCTAAAGGGCTTGTTACATGTTTCATTTGTAAAAGAGTGAGGAAAAAAATAATTTCTGGTGTTTGGGACAGATTTTGACGCACAGTAAACTGTGTTGGCTATTGTTCATTTTATCTCATTTGCAGAGATAGTCTAGGGAGAACAGATATTAAAAAACTCTCTTGGACTTGAAATCTATCAACTTCAACAGTGTAAACCTCCCACAAGGTATTTGGAAGTGCTCTTGCTTTCCATCTTTCCTAATAAAAGAAAAATGGGCCAGAGTTTATGGAGGGCATCTTAGTTTCTTAGTATTTCTATAACAAAAATACTCTGCTACTAGCTTCAGACAACAGCAATGTCTTTTCTCTTAGTTTAGAGGTCTCTCACTCATTGATATTGAGTCTGTTTCAACTTACAGCAACTCTACAGGACACAGCAGAATGGCCTCTCTGGGTTCTGGAGACTCGAACTCTCTAAGATTAGTGACTGAATTTAAGGTATCAGCTTGTTCTTGGAGAGAGGTGTGGATAAATAGACTAGACATTCAAAGATTGCCTTAATACCATTATTAAGGAATAGAGACCTACTGGGGAAACCTACAGGGGAGACACCAAAGGCAACAGGGATCACTTTGAGCTTCCAAAGTAAACCGTTTTGGAAGGACTCTCATCTTAGTCAAGATCTAGTGTGTGTTTCTTAGAGCAAGAGAACTGGGTTGGACAGCTAGGGTTTTTTTATAAGGTCTTACATGGCCCCATTTTATAGTGGATGTGGGAGAAGATTTGCAACAAGCTCAAGTCTGAAAATTCTAATTGGCATCAGTAGCAAGTGTATCTGGGATACTTAGCACAACTAGTTGGGCATGCACACAATTCTTTCATTCCTTGTTAAAATCCCAAAGTCATGCTCGAAGAGCCTCATAAACCCAATCTGCTTGCTTTGACTCAGAACTATTCTCTGGCAGTGATTCCTTTCCCCACATGGCACGTTGGTGGGTTGAAACTGATAACATTGCCTTCTGAAAGTAGTTGAGCATTTAATTTTTGCATGACTAGGGTTTTATCCACAGTAATATAAGATTCCAACACATGTTTTGAGGTGTACACAATTGAACCCTGAAAGATGTATTTATTCAATTTAATTTTTATCAAATATTCACTGAATAGCTACCTCATCTTAGGTATTGTTTTAGGAATACAGGGCAATGATCACAAGACAAACATCCCTAGCTTTCATGAAAGCTATACTGTAATGGGGTTGTTGTTGATGCTTTTGTTTCTTTGTTGAGGGCTGGGGAGGAGAATGAAAGTAAAAAAAAAAATAGAAGCAATGTACTTAGAGTCATCAAGCAATGTCCTGGCAAACAATACTTCACTCACCTCACCACAAAAGGATACCATGTCCAAAGTTCAAATCCTAGTCTCTGGAACCTATGAATATCTTACCTTACAGGGGCAGAGCAAGTGAAGGGCCTTTCCATGGGCTAGTCAAATGCAGCGCAATGACCCTTGGGGTTGGATGAGGGAAGCAAAGGGAGTGCAAGTGATGCATCTGACGTCTAGCGCCACTATGAATGCCTTCTGTGGTGGAAGCGGGTCAGGAAGCAAAGCAAACAGGCAATCTCCACCCTCCAGAGAAGAAAGGAAACCAGATTCTCTCTTAGAGTCTCCAGAAAACAATATAGCTTTGCCAACCCCTTGATTTTAGTCCATCAAGTCCTGGTCAGACTTTTGACCTACAAAACCATAAGATAATGTATGCATATGATGTAAACCACCAACTGCTTAATTTACAATGGCAGTAAGAATCTAATACAGTGGAAACAATAGTGACCAGCATCATTATAGCATGGATATTTGCAAAAACACTTTATATCTTTCAACATTTACATCTCTTAAAACAATTGGGACTCCATGCCTATCAGGACTAACAGACATGCAAGCATTCCCAATGAAAAAAGTCCCACCCAGGCTCATCAAATAGATTTCAATTCATAGTGAACTTCTACAGGATTTCATACATTAATATAGAAAAATATAGCCTCTGCTTTCCCTCTTGGAGCTGCTGATGAATTTGAAGTGTCAACCTTGCAAATAACAGTCCAGAGCTTATCCAGAGCCCTTATGAAAGCTTCCTCACTGTCATCCAGTCGATTGTCTCACCAGGACCCCATAGAATATAGTGGGACCACCACTGTATTCTATGGGTTTCTAAGACCTTAACCTTTAAAGGTAGAGAAAGCCTCATCTTTCTTCTGCAGAGCAGCTGTTGCTTTCAAACTGATTAGCAGCTCAATACATACCTCACTACATTTACTTACTGGAGGGTGACAATCCAAAGAGAGAAAAGTACCCATGCCCTGGAAAATGTGCAGAACCAAGAGCTAGAATACTGTCTTGCGAATTTCCTGCCACAATTTTCCTTCTGATCCTTGCTGAATAGCTACCCTCTCTAGACTATTTCCTTAGTCCTCTCAATCTGAAAGATGGCAGGTAGTTGTTGACAAGTGTAGCTGGAACAACATACACTCTCAATTCAAAATGCTCTCTCTCTCTCTCTCTCTCTCTCTCTCTTTCTCTCTCTCTCTCTCTCCCCCAAGTTCCCCCACCTCCTTCCTCATTTTTGGGGGGGGCATCACTGTTCTCCGGTGGTGGGAGTAGGAGGTCCAGCCCCACTGCTGGAATTAAACCTCCATCCCAGTGGGCCACAGTCCCGCACCAACCACTATGCCACCGGGGCTCAGCCCCTCCTTCCTCATTTCTGACAAATAATTTCTCAGTGGTTCAGCTTGAGTCAAGTACTCAATCCTAAACCCATAATAGATGGCCAAGGGCAAGTCACATCTGATAGAAAATAGTGCTCAAAGAAAGCAAGATTGAAAAAAAAAAGAAAGCAAGATTGTTGCACATTAGATGGGAAATTCAATATGTTTATCATGCTAAGTTTATCGTGCTATGTTTATCTCAAGAAAATAATTTCTAGAAAATGAATCATTCAGCTTGGCCAATATTATTCAGTACCTATATGGAACAAAGAGTTGTGCACGTCCCTGCGACGGGTACAAAAGCAAGTGGCAAACATTTGTCAAACAGCTACTTTTATGCCAAGAACTCTGCTAAATGCTTGGGTCATAAAGATACAGAAAACAGCATTCTTAAAGAGTGGAGGAGAAAGGATGATTTAGACTATTATGTGCTGAATGGAAGACTGTGCAGTGTGCAGCCACAGCACAGACAATAGAAGAATACTTTCTGCTAGGTTGCCTTGGGGTGGGGGTGGGGGTGGACTTGGAGGGTGGGGAGGGTACTGGGAAAGTTCCCATAGAAAGTAATCGGAACTTCTTGATATACAAAGGAGAAATGTGCATCTCTGAAAGAAAGGGAGCATATACAAATCCCATAATCATGAAAATAATCAGTGAGATCCTGGTCCAGGGAGATAGATTTTTCAGGGGGAAGAGATTCCAGCTATTCAAAGGTCACATGGTCACAGCCATGTAAGGATGGGCAGTAACTAACCATCCTAAGGCTTGCATATATCAGTATAATCATGAAGTGACTAACTATATACTTGGAGAGTTTGGGAGGAATGTTTGGAATATGAGGTCAAGCTAAAATCCAATTGGGGAGGCTAGAAATGTTACTTGGATGAAGCAATTTTCCAGTAGTTTCATAAATAGTCTGTGTTTGACAGAAATGAGAAAAATTAGAGCTTGAAATGAATTACCATGTGCCCCTTTGCTTTCAAAGCCTACAAGTGTATGCAGAACAACTTGGCTCCCTGCTGTAGACATCACATTTTCTCTTCAAGGTGACAAGGCTTTCATAAGATAGAAACTCAACAACAATTTCTATCATGTTCCACTTTTCTATGAGTTGTGTGCCTTCTTTCGAGAAGATGGTTGTACTCTGTCAGGAAAACCATAGAACTGTAGGAAGAGCATCTTGAATATCGAGTGGCAATGGGAAACCCCCAAGGAAAAGAATTTCCATCACAAAGTGTTCTCTTCTCCCTGAATCTTTGAAGTAGGCCACTGGACTGCACACACCAAATTCCTCTTGCTTTGTTTCTTCTTAAATTAATCATTTGAACATGTTAGGGCTTCAAATGTTTACTGGGTGATTATAAACACACTGAAGTATGAAACAAAGCTCCCAGGACACCGTATTCACAAGCATCATTTCTTTATATTTTATTTTGACACACCATCAATTGGAATTTTTAATTCAGACTATTCTCAAATGCTCCCGCAATTTCACATAGTATATTATCAAAGTTCCCAATCCTTTTGATACCACTAATTAAACATGCCAAGTTTGTTTCTGGAACCCTGAGCCTGTAGTCGCTCATCTTCTAGTGTTCAGTTGCTGTTTGGAGCTGACCGCTTTCCACGTTTCCATTCTGTAGCTTCGATGAAATTTATTTAATTCCTTGCGACCTTAACCGTCAAGCTACATGAAAAATGAAACTCATTGACTTACACCCTCTATGGGTGAAATTCCCCCAGACAAGTTTTTGCTTCTAAGACGTATTTTTCTCTGTTCGTTTCATTCGTTCATTCATTCGTCCTTTCTTCTGAGGAGAATTTCTCTTCAAGAATCAAATATTGATTCTATCACTCTTTTAGACATAGTCACATATTTTTTATGCAGACAAAAGCACCATTGATTTTTTTTATAAATGAGTGGTATTTTGCTGTTGCTCTTACCCCCATCACTGGAAGTTTTGTTTGGAAAAAGGAAAGTGGGAACCAGTACAGAGTAATCTACCTCTCTACATAAGTATTTCTGTGGCACTTATCACAGCGGTACAGGGGCACTCAAAAAGCTCTATTAGACTAAAACACATACACTGGAGGATGAGAAGGGGAAAAAAGCTAAGAAAACAGAAAGTTTAAAACATCAAAAGAAATAGGGGGAAAGTCCTTTGTTCATGGGCAACCAATGTGGCAGTTCAAATAAATTCTCAGGAGTGACTATATATATATAATTTTTCCACACCCATTTGTTTAAAGAACTACTCTGGGCCTGCTAATTTAAGTAAAATACACCAGGGACACTCACTGTGAGGAGTCAGATATGTCAGAAGACACTTATCCAGGCACTCTGAGTGGATGACAAAAAGGAAAGCAAGAAAAAGACATAAAGATGCACAAGGTGCCAATTGACCACAGTGGTAACTTTAGAATGTTCCTACAAAAGAATTCCATTGTATTGGACACTCCAGCAAATGGATATCATATTTGTCCAGTGGAAAAATCTATAAATGGTTTGATTATAGACCCTGTGACAAGACAGCTTTAGGAAATGAATTTGTTTAAGGGTGAAGCTTGCAGAACTAATTTAAATAGAGTCTGGTACAAATCTATGTCTAAACTGACTTTGTAAGTTAAGTATGTCCTTTACCCCTGGATATTATATCAGTAAAATGATGGTAGTAATGGCAGATGTCATTTAACCAGGCTGATCCCTTTGTGGTGTCAGTCAAAGGATATTGTCTCATTCTCTTTAATATACACAAGGGAAATCACTGAATAATTGCCCAATTCTATATCAAATATACAATCTGCTATAAAATTATTATAGATGAAAATTCACATTTGAAAATGAGCCCATTTTCTTTGGCACATGATATTTACAGACTTATATTACAATGCAAGCCAACATATTGAGGAAAGACACATTAATGGGAAAGAAATAAATATCTACTTTACAGGAGAGTGGCCACCATAAAATTTTATTTGTATCGTGATGTAATTTCTGAGTAAAACTACCTCTTGCTCCATTTCATGGTGGGTAACCTGCTGATTCTTATGATCCCCTCCTATTTTAACAAAAATGACTCAAATTTTTGGTGACCTTGTTATGTAGTAAAAAACACCACTGCTAGAAATTACATTTCAAAGAGTAAAACCATCCTCACTTAAAATTTACGTAGAAACTGGCAAATTAAAAGTATTTTAATAAGGCCAGCAATGATAGTTTAGGAATGAGATTTAAACTGAGCTTCTGTGCCAATGAGTGCATTAACTTTATTCAAAAATAGTGTATGTAAAATGGCACACAACTGACATGAGCTGATTATGATAATGTCTTAGTGCAAATTTTTGAAAATCAGGTACTATAAAAATATACCATTAACTTTATGTTAATAAAATATTTTGCTTGATGCCTTTTAAATTATTCATTTGAAGTAGTCTAAAAATATAAAAGAACTCTTATTATCATTCAATTTACATGATTACTTTTAAGTTCACTTTTTTGGTTTAACATAAACAGAGTGTAAAATTCACATCAAGCTTTTGGTATTTAAAATGTGTAATTTTTATGCAAAAATTGGATGCTGTGTTACATTTTTAAGGTTGTCATTAGTATAAATATAATTTTGACTTCTGATTTGAAACAGCTTAACCCTTAGGAGAAATTATCATGTTTCCCAGGTTGACTCATTATTGCTGCTTTGATTATAGATGGATTCCTTTGTAAAAACACTTTTTAAAGAATCTAAGCACTGACTTGAGGCCCCAGGGGTTTCCACAGATGCATTTGAAGAAATGATTAAAACAACCAAGCAAAGAAAATCCTTTCTTTCCCCTAAGAGCATCGGCCTTAATTTTAAGTATTACAGAACCACAAGTCACCGAAGACCAACTCAGATCCTCTTGGTTTTCACAAGAAGAGCAGAGTGGTGCTTGCAGTCCAGTCACTGGCATTCCTCCTATCAGTTATAACTTTTGTAAACAGTGTTGAGAGCAGGATAACCGTGTATTCTCCAAGGCTGCCATAAACAAGTGTCAAATACCACAAACATGGTGATTTATAGCACAGACATGTGTTCTCTCACAGTTTGGGAGACTGGAAGTCCAAATTTAAGATGTTGACTGAGCCATGCTTTCTGTGAAGATCAAGAAAAGAATGCCTCATACCCCTGCTGTGGTAGTTACATAATCTGGTGTCAATTTGAGACCACAAAGAATGAAAGCATGGAGTTTAACCTGTCTATCGGGTCTCAGGTTTATGACCTAATTTGGAGGTGGTACAGAGACAAATAGCTCACTGGAGGCTATACACAACTCCTGCCCTGTGAGACATTCCTGATGATAAGTCAGATGGCACTACACTGATTAAGTCAGAAACCTGGAGCTGGAGAAGCCATGTGGAGACCCATGCCAGCACTGATATGCTCTCACTGCACTGGATCCATAAGATTCCCCACCCACTGGCCTGTGACCTTCCTGCATTTGGGCATCATTACATGGCTATGTGATTCTAAAGAAAATTTTATAGCTGAGTATCAGACATATGGGCTAATATAAAATTTAAGTACTTGATCTGAACTGGGCAGGGATGTTTTTTCTCAATATAAAATTACCCTTTTATATAAAGTTCTCCAATACACATACACGAGTGTCTCTGGATTTGCTTCTCTAATCAACCCAAAGCAACACACCTGCATAGTTTCCAGTGGTTCCCAGAAATTCACACTCTTCCTTAGTTTGTATCCACCTCACTCCAATTCCTGCCTTCAATGGCTTCCCTCTGAGTGTATCTTTCTTTCCCTTTCTCATCTCTTAATCTTGTAAGGTCACACTGACCATTGAATAGGCCTTCCTCCCCAAACTCCACCATGATCTCATTTGAAGTAAATGTATCTGCAGAGAGCCAATTTCTACATAAATTCACATTTTGAACGTACTGGTTGGCATAATTTGGGGGGAGGTTGTTGGGTAGTGGTGATGGTGCTACTCAATCCAATAAACCAGGAAATCATATTTACATTAGTCAAACGCACTCTAGAGATACAACAATAAAACTGATGGTGAGATGGGGGGGGGGGGCATGGCATCCTGCTTTTCCAAATGAGAGAAGACAGAGAATGTAAAAGCAGAGTTATGTCCTTTAATATATAGAACATATCAGAGGCCATACTTGTGGAGGCTCAAACAAAACACAGAGACTGAAAACTCCATGGGTGTTCTCATGCCAAAGTCTATATAGAGCATGGCCAGAACCTGAGCATATGGGACAAATGTTTAAGGTAATCTGTAATGAAACTGTAGAGCTATTATCTAGTTTGTTTCTTCAAGTTTATGAGGAACTAGCCCCATATCTTCAGCTCTTACATTCCAGATGGAGAGGAACCCAGGAACTTGGAAACCTGACTCTTGAGACCGGCATTGTTTATCTATTTAACTAGATACCACGCTGAAAGAGAAAGGACTTCAAGGAGTATTTAAATGAATATTCCAAAAGTTAAGAGAAAATACTTGGAATTTCTGAGCTTTCTTTATTACTTGAAGCATTAAAAAATCCATACTGCCTTATCTTATTTGGATCATTCAATCAAATTCTGTGTCTTGCACCATTTGTGGATTAGATGATGCACTTATAAATCTCTAGCACTCTTTTAACTTAGTATTCTTCAAAATTAGATTTGTAATTACGTCAGTCTGTATGCAAACCAAAACCAGTTGTATAGTTACTTAAAACCATACACAATTCTAAAGATATGCAGATACACAAAATGTCTCCATCACACGACAACTAATTTATTTCAAAAGCATTGGAAAACTCCAACTTTATTTGCTTGTGTGTATGTGTGTGCATGCGCGTACACATACTTGCACTCATGTAGAGAAGGGAAACAAGCAGGGAAAGATCAGACAGGAACGCTACCTGTAAGTATTGTACACCAGCTATTCTTCCACCCCCAGCCCCAAGCCCATGTGGGAATTGTTTCACCTGTTCCCACATATTTAAGAGGAAGCCATGTTTCCCCACCCCGTAGTTAGATGGTTCCTCAATTATAACATTTCTGGTATATTCATATATGAATTTCTGACTTTTTCCTGATTCAGTACAACTCTGTTCTCAAGAATGGTACAAATTTTATGTGACGACACAAGGCAGTAAGTCAGATTCTCAGGAGCTTGGTGGTATCTGTAGAATTAGAATATTTTGTACATGAATTATAAGTTCAAGGAAGTTGTACAAGCTATTCAGTTCATCTCCAACCCAACTGAAACGCCTTGTACAACACCCTGAAGAGATGTCCATCTAGCTTTGGTTAAAAGAAAAAGAGAGGGCGCTATTCTATGAGATCTGGATTAAAATATAGTCTGTAATACTAAACCCAAATCTTGAAAACACAGGTCAACACTGCATGTTTATCCATAGGTCACCAAATATGAGAAAGCCAGCCCAAACAGCAATAATGAAACAGACTCATACCATCTACTTGATTCTGACCCTTAGCAATCCTATACGACAGAACAGAACTGTCCAAGAGTGTTTCCTCCACTTTAACTTTTGCAGTTTCAGTTCCCATACATGTCTCCAACTTAGTGGCCATGGAGTGAGATTGATTGAGCCGCCAACTTCTTTAACCAGATACCACCAGGTTAAGTATACATGGCCCATTATTTCAACACACTTCTCCAAAGTGAGCATTACCGTTTTATCATGTCTTCCCACGATCTTTCCAGATTTCATATCTCTTCAGGTCACTTTCAAGTTTTGTTTTTTTTCCCCTGTACAACATATTTATATTTTTAATGAATGGTGTATTCAATTAATGTATGCTATATATGGTGCAGGTAATCATAAGTTAAAGAGTAACACAAATATCTAATTTTTAAAAATACTCTGGCTGAACCCTAGTGGCATAGTGGTTGTGTGTGGGACTGCTGCCCACAGGTTGATGGTTCAAATCCAGCAGCAGCTCTCCAGGAGCAAGACTGGTCTTCCAACTGCCTTCAGAGCAGTGATGTCACAAAAAATACCTTTATTGGGTCCTCTTACATCTTTTATCACAATCCATATATTCATCCAGTGTGTTAAGCACATTTTTACATATATCATCATTACCACCATCATCATTTTCAAAGTATTCTCTACCCACTTGAGCCTCTGATATCAGCTCCCCATTTCTTCTCCTTACTTGCTCCACCCACCCTCTCTCACAAATTCTTAATAAGTTATAGATTATTGTTTTCATATCTTGAAGCATTAAAAAATGCTCCACCGTCCTTCACCCACTTCCCAGGGAGTGGGGTTAGGTTGATCCTTGTGATCAATTTTCCCTTTTGCCCCACAGCCTCCCCTAATCCTCCTGGTATCTCTACTCTCATTGCTGACCCTGAAGGGTTTATCTATCCTGGATTCCTTTTGTTGTAGGTTCTTATCTGTAGCAGTGTGCATGCTCTAGTCTAATCTGATTTCTAAGGTAGAATTGAGGTCATGATAGTGGGGGGAAGGAGACACCAAAGAAAAAGAGGAAAGTGGTGTGTTTAATTGGTGCTATACTGTGTCCTGACTGGCTTATCTCTTCACTGTGACCCATTTGTGAAAGGGATGTCCAATTGTTTACAAATGGGCATACCCATTCACATTGATATGATTTTATTCTGGGTCTTGGATGATTGACACCTGATTCCATGGACACCGCATGATCACACAAACTGGTGTGCTTCTTCTGTGAAGGCTTTGTTGTCTCTCAACTAGATGGATGCTTGTTTATCTTCAAGCCTTTACAACCCCAGAAGCTAAATCTTTTGATAGCCAGGCACCATAAGTCTTCTTCACCACATTTGCATATTTTCTCTTCAGCAATCATGTAGAGAAGGTGAACATCACAGAATGTTAGATTATTAGAGTTAAGTGTTCATGTGTTGAAGAAGTACTCAAGTTGAGGTCCAAAGCCCATCTGCAATCTATATGTTAATTATTAGCATACATATTTGTTAATTCTTTTTTTACACATACACATATATGCATATACATATGCATATGTATGTATGTATACATACATACATATAACTGTGTTGAGAATTAACATAGAGAAATCCCTAACTCAACATGGGATATCCAGAATACCTCATAAAATTCTGGTTTTCTTGGACCAGCACTGATATACTGGCCATAAAATTAATATTACATATCTAACATTGCCACTCAGGTTTGTTTTTGTCATTAACTACCATCAATTTGACCATTCTCCTGGCAGTAATATGTATTAAAGAGCAAAATTGCACTATAGGATTTTCTTATCTGTACACTGTGGAGGTAGACTGTTGTGTGTTTTTCTGTGTGGTTGAGGAAAGGTTCGAATCATTCACATATTCATCTTCACCTCTGTTGTGAAATATCATTCCAATGCCCCCTGGTAGTGTTGTTGTTGGGGCCTGCTAGTCAGTTTTAATTAATGTATGACAAAACAAGGAGGTATCTTTCTCACAATTGTTGCTACATTTTATGTGTGTTAGTCTGGGTTGGCTAGAGAAACAAATTCATAGATACTCATATGTGTATAAGAAAGAGTTTTATATAAAGAGTAATTGTGTATTGAGAAAACATCCAAGCATAGTCCAGATCAAGTCCATAAGTCCAATAATAGTCCATATGTCCAATACTAATCTGTACATTCCTATCCAGCCTCAAGCAACACATGCAATGATGCCGAAATCAGGAAGATCGCAGGTCAGTAGGTGGAAAGTCTTGTGTATCCAGTCGGAGTGAAAGCATCTCTGCAAAGACATGCTCCTACTCCAGTTCCAAGCCTCTGGCTTCCATCACCCTAGTTCCATGTGGATTGTCAATAGGAGTGTCACACAGAGAGACAAAGCAAAGAAAGAGTGTATCTGGCCTTCTGTGAGCTATTTATTGCCATGGGGTCTCTAAATGAGGTAAGCTGATTGACCTTAACAAGCTGTGAACTGATTGACAGGCTAGACTCCACCTCTTCACAGGTTGACAGGAGATTAGTAATTGCTACATTGACCTTATTGTTGCAGCCACTGCATCAGTCTATCTTCCTAAGTGCTTTCCTCTTACTCTCTCACCTTCTTCTTTACTAAGTTTCTCAGAGAAATGGTCTCTCCATATAACGCATCCAAAATACAAGAACTGGCATGTCATCACACTTACTTCTAGAGAACATTCTGGCCACACTTTTTACAAGTTAGATTTGTTCATTTATCATGGTTTGTTCAGTATTCTTCCTCAACACCATAATCCAAAGACTCTATTTTTATTAATTATTCTTTATTGCTTATTTAGCTTACACATTGCCTATAATGTAATTACAAAGATGATGGCTTAGGTCACGTATACCTTAGTCTTCAAAATGACATCTCTGCTTTTTAACACATTAAAGTGGTGGTCATCAACATTCATGGGCATTTATTATCAATCCAAGAAAGATAGAATCGTAAAACAATTTCAAGATTATCTCTGATTTTCCTGAGGCTATTTATTCATCCACTTGTGAAGATTTTTGTTTTCTTTATGTAGAGATATAAACCATAGTGAAAATTGTACTCTTTCATCTTCATTAAGAGGTGTTTCATGTCAACAAGCAAGATTGTGTCATTTTACAGGTTATTAATAAGTATTTCTGCATTCCTGATGCCATGTTCATCATATAGTCCCATTTCTGGAAATATTTCCTCAGCATCCAGATGGAATAAGTATTATAAAAGGTTAAAACTCTGATTCACACCTTTGCTGATTTTAAACCACAGAATGTTTCCTTATTCTGTTTGAAGGACTATCTTTTCATCTGTGTACATGTTCTGCATGAGAGGCAGTAAGTGTTCTGGAATCCCCATTCCTCACAATGTTATCCATAATTTGTTATGATCTACACAGTCAAATGCCTTTGCATAGTCAATAAAACACAGGCAAATATCTTTCTAGTATTTTTTGCTTTCAGTCAAGTTTTACCTAATATGACCTCTGATGTTGCTAGGTCCACATCCTTCCCTCAATCAGGTTTATTCAGTGCTCTGTTGACTTATTGCTAGAATCATTTAAAAAGTTATATTTAACAAAATTATACTTATGTAAAATGATGATATGGTTCATAAAGTAGGGAACAAAATAGATTGACACAGTGGCTTCAGCAATGGACTCAAACCAATGGTGGAAATCAAATAATCTAATAATCGATTCACCGTCCTAATGACCATTTTAAGTTTTGAAAGAATGTACCATAAATTATTTTATTATTTCATATAGTTAATATTTGTGGCAGTCGTATACTTGTGTGTCAATTTCATGATTGAGAATCTAGGGGTGGAATCTAGCCTGTCAATCTGAAGATGGCCAACGGAGTCTCTGTTGTGGGCATGGCTTTCTCCTGAGAATTCTTGGAAGTCCCGTGGTATTTCCCAATTGGAGAAGAGAGATTTGACTCAATCTCTGAGAGATGAACCATTAAGAAGACGAGATGACAACATGCTGATCGATCCTGATTCCTGGAGAATGGAGAAGCCGGGGCAGAAGCCACATGGGCTTGCCCTGATGGAACCAGACCTCTGGGGCTGGAGAAGCCACAGAGAGAACCCTGCTGGTGCTGAGATGCTTCTATCACCAATGGATACTGCTGATGGACCCTGAGTCCTGGAAATGTGGAGTCATGGGGAGACATCTGCCAGCACCAGGTTGCTTCTAGTGCACATGCTTTGTGAGTCAGAAGGAGACTTTATAGACTGGTATTGGACATATGGGCTAATATTGGACTTATGACTTTGTACTGGAGTGGGTTGGGATGCATTCTCAATGTTCCATTCCTCTTGTATATGAACTTTTCCCATATATCCATCAGTGTGTTTATGAATTTGTTTCTCTATTCTACTTGGACTAATACAATATTTAAATAAGAACAATAAAAGACATATAAATCTATATTGCTACAAGCAAGAATGATGAAATATTAATGAAAAAATTTAAGTAAAACCTGACAAAACCAATAAAACTGTTATTTGAGCTTCTTCCATATTGATTCTTGATTGGCTACCTCACTGTGTTAGTCTGGGTAGACTAGAGAAACAAATCCAAAGAAACTCTGATGTGTGTGTAAGAAAGAGTTTTATGTAAAAGAGCAACTGTATATTAAGAAATGTACATCCCAACCCAATCCAGTCCAAGTCCAAAAGTCTGATATTAGCCCATATGTCTGATACCAATCCATAAGCCCTCTTCAGACTCACGAAGCACATTCAATGGCACTAGGACAATCACAGGACAGTGGGTGCAAAGTCTTGTGTATCTAGTGGAGGTAAGAAGTATCCCACCATTGGCAGGGGTCTCCCCGGGACTCCTTCAGTTTCCAGGGCTCAGGGTCTAGCCGCATGCTGCAATGTCTCCCCAGGAATAAGCAGAGAGCTAGTGTCTCCTGCCTACAAGAAGGAATTACCACATTTCACAGAATTCTCAGGAGAAAGCCATACCCACACAGGGGTTTCATTGGCTATCTCCAGATTGACAGACTAGACTGCACCCCTACACTCTCAATCCTCAAAGTGATACCAGATTAGGTGACTGTCACACTCACAATGTCCTTGGTTTTTATCAGAGAAGAATCGACTGTGTGACTTGTCCTTAACCATCTTTTCATTGCAGAATCAGGATTCCATTCCTTTAGAAACAGGCCATTTAGACAATAGTCATGTGTTTTATATATTAGAAAGAAGTGACTTCTCTTCTCTGAATGTATCTGTTCATATTTGAAAAACCCCTTTCTGCTTCTACTGAACTTACAGAAATAGTTTTGAAGATATTTTAGGTCATTGAGCACTTTCAAGAATTTCTAAATTCACTCATAACATCTCAGGCTAATTTGGAGTATAACACAAAGCTGAAATGAATGTCAGTATGTCACTCTGGTTATTGGGAAATTTTTCTCTTAACATTCTATATTTGTCTACTGAAGTAACAATTGCAGGGGAATAAAATTATAATATTTCATCCAAAGTATGATGAGTTTTATGAAATGAATAAATAGCTATTATAAGAATAGTTCTGCCCAATTTTTTATACCTATGACCAGACTAACTGGGGGCTGGCTTATGCTGTGGCACAGATGAAAGTTGTGAAAGAGGAAAGAATGTGTGATTTCCACATTGGGGTGTTGCCTAGTCTTCTACCTTGGAAAAAGCCCTAATTACTAGTTCCATTTCAACAACCAATTCACCTAACTCAACCAAAAATCAGGTATTGGTTCTGTCAAACCAGAGTAAACTGGCTGAATTCCACAACCATCCCAAACATAAAAACAATTGTCAGATGATACAAGACGGGGTGGTGTTTTATTCTGTTTTACATACATGGTATTAACTATATCCTAGTGAATTACCTTTATTTGAAATGATCAAAAATATACATATCTCTACTTCTAGATGTTTCTCAGCTTTGTTGACCCAGATAAGGGATATGTAGGTAAACTTTTCCTTCTTTGGTTGAAGTACCTTAACTGGTATTCATCCATTTTGGAGGTTTAATTTTTCACCAGTGCTTTTGGTGCAGCTTGAACTGCCTCCTTCAATACCACCAGTTCTTGATCAGGTACTAACTCCTGAAATGGTTGATAACCACTTTTGGGTTTTTTTATTTGTTTTTTGGGTATAGTGATTCTTTTTAGTGTAGTGATGCTGTGTGTTTCATCCATCATCTTTTTTTTTTTTTTTTGGACATCACTGCTCTCCGGTGGTGGGAGTAGGAGGCCCAGCCCCACTGCTGGAATTGAACCTCCATTCCAGTGGGCCGCAGTTCCGTGCACAACCACTACACTACCGGGGCTCAGCCCTCATCCATCATCTTTTGACATTCCCTTTGTTGTTCAATTTTTTTGACCATTGCAACTTGAGGTTTTGTTTTTGTTTTGTTTTCCTTTTAGTTTTGCTCAGGTTGAGAAACACTGAGCATGCTCTTTCCATTTGGCCTTCTAATTCTGTATATATTTTTCATTTGAAATTTCATTACAATACTTTGTCTTTTCAGTGTGCCCTTAAAAGCCTTCCATTCATTTCTTATACATCTTTTTATTTTTAATTCACTCAGCTGCCCAGTTCAAGTGTAACTTTCAAAGTCTTTTCTGAAGTCCATTTTAGTGGTTTATTTCTTGTTCTTCTTTAAATAGCTTTCCTTTTCTTTAGGTCTGATGCCCCTGATGTAATCTCACAACTAACTTGGTTTTCAGTCATGACTGTTTCAGGCATCAAATCTATTCTTAAGATTGTTTCTAAATATGGTTGGTTTATCACCCAAGGATGCACTTGGAATCTGATGGACTTGTTTCAGTTTTTTTCAGCTTCAACTTGAACATAAGTGTGAGCAATTGGTGGTGTGTTCTGCAGTCAGTCCCTGATTGATGCCATTGCCCTTCGCCAACCTCTCTTTCCACAGATGTAGTTGATTGTTCCTGTGTATTTCACTTGTGAGGTCCATGTGTATATTCACCTTTCATGTTTCCAATGAGTAACTCCTTGGTTTTGCAAAATTCTATCTTGAAAACTCCCCTGGTGTCATTTATATATCTGACTTCTGATCCTCCTTCTCTTCAGTAATTATGAATGTGTGGTTAACCCATGTCAGACTGCAGAGGTTTGTAAAGATTATTTAGTTTCTTCATAGTTGACATTAGTGATGGGGCTCAATAGCTTGAATAATAGTTTCATGGCTATTATAGGTGTATGTATAGTATTTTATTACAGACACTTTCATATTTCAGATCTATCATGACAATTATTTTTGAAAAAAAATGACACTTTGCTCTTCAAGTTTTCACTCACAGCCTGGTAGAGCACAGTCATGTGCATACCACTTAAGACGCTTCAGGCCACTGAATATTGCTTCACCATTTTCATATTGAACTTGTGCCAATTCAAGTTTTAGGTCTTTAAAAAACAAACTGTTGCTGTAAAAACCTTTAAAACTCTAGTTTTGTAATTGATTTTAAGTATCACTATATCATCTTGGTTTTATTTCATGGGTATACATATCAAGGACAATGTTTGGGCATTCAATATATTATAGTAATTAAACTTTGGTTTTAGCTGCATTATAAGTCATAAGCATCAATTATCTAGCCCATATTTTCCTACTTTGGTAACAAGAATATCATGGAAGTCTTTCATCTGTTTTATTGAAAATCTAAATTTAGAATACTTTTCTGTTCAATCAGTTTAGTCACCCTTTAAAGAAAAGAATAGAGGCAATCAAACTATATCTATGTTGAGATTGATATATAAGTAAAGAGATATCTTTAGTGGATTTCCATTCATTAAAAACTATAGGTATAACAGAATTCAACATTTCCTAATCTTGCATCAGCCTCAGAATCACTGGCATATTTGAATTCATTAATATATTGTTTCAATACATCTCACCTCAGGCCTTCTGTGCCCTCATTGATCCTGTACTTCACCAAACATAATGCCCTCCTTCAGTAATTCATTCCTCCTAATGACAAACTCAAAGTAAATAAGGAAGACCATCTTTTGCCATTATCAATAAAGTCTTCATTGCCTTCATTTTTAGAAGTAATCATCAGGTGTTTCTGTCTAGTTGGCCTTATTCTGGAAGCTCTGTTTAAATCTATCCATGAGAGATGACGCTGCTGGTAACTTCAATACTGGTTGTATAAAATACAGCATCATAGCAACACATAAGTCTCCAGAGTATGACAAATTGACAGACAAGTTATGATCAGGAAGATATGTGACTTCATATTTCAAAACCTTCCAGTACATAATTTGTTACATTTTTCCACCTAGCATCTGTTGCTTCTTCTTCTTATAATGCATTTTTTGTGAAGAGTCTCCCTTACTTTCTATGACTTGGAGTTACTGTGTCTGTTCCTGGTTCTCTGAATATAGTGTGGATAAGCTTGATCAATGAGAATATTGACTTCTTCTGGCAACATCATTGGAGACATAAGATAAAGCAGTCCAGTGAGAATCAATTCCTCACCTTTTGTAGAAAGAGACTCCTTTTGCTAGTATTGACACAGTAAACTATAAAAACTAAATTGCTAGGAGTCACTCTATGGAGAGAACCTAGCAGAAATTGATGGAGAAATAAAGTATAGCCATGAGATAAGAAGAAAGAGAACAAAGCATCATTACATCTCTTGAATATTTAGGTCCAGCTGTTCTGGAGTCAAAACAGGGCCTGGGATTTTGGTCATAGGAGCCATATTATGAACTCATTTCCTTCAGCCAGTTGGCATCAAGTTTTTGTTTTTTGCCAAAAGTGCCCCAACTGATGCACCCTATTATTATCTAGCCCATATTTTCCTATTTCCCTGACAAGAATATCATGGAAGTCTTTGTCATCTGTTTTATTGAAATCCAGATATAGAATACTTTTCTGGCCCATCAGTTTAGTCGCTCTTTTATGAAAAGAAATTAGATGTGTTTGCCATGATCTGTTTGTTTGTGGTAAATTCATGCTGATTCACAGTGATCATCTATTTTCTAAAACCATCTGTTTATTAATCCACTACAGAAGCTAACTGGTTTAGAAGACAGAATCTCATTTGCTCATAGCTTTACTAACTAAACATGGAATAATGTCCATTTTTTCTCTCTGAGCATTTCAATGTTTTCTAAAATGTTAGGCAGAGACTTTTTAACGTCTCTCTTTTTTTTTAATCTGAGCAGCTTTTTAAAAATAAATATCATAATTTATTTTAGGCCCCCAAAAGCCTGGTCTTTACACTTCATCAGTAAATATTCATTTAAAAAATTCATGAGAGGGAGGGAAAAATAAAAATTACAAATAAATTAAAAAATTCATCCATTATTAGATATATACTTGGTCCTTTAAAGAAATGTATATTTTACTCATTATAGTATCTTTATGAATTTGATAAATTGACATTTTGGGGAGAAAATTTTATTTGTTGTGAAGATGATACTTTATGTACAAAGGGTCTTCCCAATATTTTCAGTGGGGCCCCCCAGACTAGTGGGCCAAATGGAAGAGGTCCCATAGCAACACATTTGCTTGGCAAGGCCTACCAGGTAACCCCTAGCTTTTTTCAAATGCAAGGTCCCACAGTCACTTTCTTCAAAAGATTCCTTCACTCCTTGCTGTCAACTTCTGTGAAACCAGCTCATGGACTCTCTGAACAGGAACCTTGAGATGAAAAGCAATGGCCTAATATGGAAGGTCATTTTGGCTCTTAAGTCTATGAGAAGTTCAGGCCTGAAGACGAAGACGTTCACTTAGAACAAGAAAGTAGAGTGGGGCACAAGGTGGTTCCCTTGGGTTTCTCCAGCATTGGGTGACAGGGGTGAGGGTGGGGTGGGGGAGGGGGGAACAGAGGGAAGCAGACTATAGTCCAATATTTGTTGGGGTATAATTATCTGACAGAGCAACCTTCATGAAAAAGCAGTGCACAGCATCCTCTTAAATACTGTGCTGTCTGCTTTTTCAGATAGTGTTGCTCAAAAGTGGACAACTGATGAGGCCCCAATTTCCTTTTGGGTGCTTTCTGCAGTTTATTTTAAAAATAAGCCTTTATCTTTTAAATACCTGTACTTTTAAATAGATGTATTGTTAAAAAAAATCTACATTTTCAGGGGAAACACATTTTTGCTTCAGTCAACTGATTGTCATTCTTGCATATCACATGCATGGTTGACAATATGACACAATAGTTAAATAATAAATGAAGAAACACATATCTATTTATTTTTATTGTTGTTGTAGCTGTCCTTGGCTTCTACTACCTGCAAAAAGGGGTGTGGACTAAAATATGACATTCCATACCACATGGTTCAGTATCCAAACCTTATTGTTATCTCCCCATGAAGCTAGAAGACATATACTTTGTCTAGTTTTTGCCATAATTTTTAGGAAGAAAGTGTACAGTGGACATCAAACAAGTAAGCATATTCCATATTTCCACAATGCTGGTTTGAATCTTGGCAGAGCTTTTCTCTCAATGCCAAGGTATGAGCAGCTTCAGCAGAGAATTTTGTAGTACATAGTTTTGAGTCATGTTTAGCTTAAGATGTGTAGCACAAAGCATTGAAGAATGTTAAGGAGTGGTCCTCTTGATGTCTTAATTAACTTGAATATTGGAGGAGCTGTGATATCTAGCTTAGAATATCGTCAAACATTTGCTTAAACAGTTGTTTGAAACCCAAGTAAGCAAATGCTTAGTTCTAAATGATAAGATTTAGATTGTAATATGAATCCTTGCATTTATTGTTTTCCCTCAAACATGCTCCTGGAAAAGCATTTGTTTGAATGATTCAGATTGAGAGTCTAACGATGAGCTCACAGACATATGAACAACTTGAAACTTCAACACCTCATGCATGAATCGCTGAAATGGTCCTCTACACAGTTCTAGTGTCTCTGTTCCTCTTTTTTTCACTCCAGAAAAATCTTCTTATATACCCTTGTAGCACATGTTTATCTTCCACACTGCATTTGCTTCTCAGACCTACAACTTAGGATAAAATAAGTAGTCGTCTTCTAACTACCAGTATTATAAGTGTCAAATTGAAAGTGGTAGCATAATATTTCTCTGCTGTTTGTATGTCACAGCACAAATTCTTTATTCACTCATTCAGATATACCTATATTAAATGTAATTCAACACAATGAAACACAAAGTGACAGAGCTTCAGCTAGATCATGAATTAAGACAAGGTTGAGAAAACTTATTCTATAAGAAGTCAAATAGTAAATAATTTCATTTTTGAAAGCCAGAAAAACCTCTGTAACAAGTACTCCACTTTACTGTTTTATTACCAAAATAACCATAGACAATACCTAAATGAATGGGTATGGCTGTGTTCCAATAGAACTTTATTTATGGACACTCTATTTGGAATTACATATAATTTTCATGTGTCATGAAATACTCTTAATTTTTTCAGTCACTTAAAATGATGAAAAGTAGACTTAGTTCTTGGATCAAACCAAAATGGGCTTTGAGTCAGATTTGGCTTTGATAGGCCATTGTTTGTCATTTTCTGGTTTAGGAGAAATATTGATTCGGGTATGAATCCCAGTGCCAACAGGTATGTCACCTTGACTGTAAATGGTCTATATTCTCTAGACTTTAATTTAATCTTTAAATTATAATTCTAATTGTGAATATGTGTGTATGAGTCTGGGTATAAAGGAGAAAAAGAAATAGAAAACCCATATTTCAACAGAAGTGTGTATCATTCATTGTGTGAGGAATTGTAAATTAAGTAGTTATCGTGCATCTTGCTGAGGAAAGATGAGGTGTTATACTCCCCCAGAGAACTCCCACAGAGGCAGTTCTACCCCACCTTATAGGATGATCCAGTGTCAGAATTGACTCAGTGACCGTGAGCTTCACGGAGCCTTTACTTAGTAGGAATGTGAGGATTTTGAAGTACCTGCCAATGCAAGGGTTAGGCACTCAACACCAATTGAAAGATAGATTGTTTGAGCCTACCAGAAAACAAACAAATTCACTGCCGTCAAGTCAATGCTAACTCACAGGAACCCCCGTGGGGGTTTTGAGACTGTAATGGTTTGCTGGGGTAGACAGCCCAGTCTTTTCCCTATGTAGCTGCTGGTCATTTTGGACTGTGGACTATATAGATCACAGCCCAATGCATAACCAAGACACCTGTAGGGTTTCTTTTGAGCCTATTAGTTGTCCCCAAAAGAAAAGACATAGAAGATTTGCTCCTTTATAAGTTACAACCTCACTCAACCACTGCTGACTGATAGCAATATCATAAGACAGTATAGGACTGCCCCTGTGACTTCATGAGTCTTAATCCTTTACAGGAGTAGAAAACCTCATCTTTATCCCATGGAAATACTGGTAGCTTTGAACTGCTGAACTTGTGGTTAGCAAGTCAGTGATTAACCCGGGATGCCACCTGGGCTCCAGATTATAACTGGGTTAGTCCTGTGTAAGCTATTACACTCTCTCCCATAAAGTGCCTCTGAGTAGGGGTCATCTCAGTTCCATGGCACACAATAACAAGAGTTTTTAATGTGCTTCTACTTTGAGAAATCAGACAGTTGTCCTCTTAGGTGTAGCTAGGTGGAAAACGAACACCAGGGCTGGTTACACATTGAATAGTCACTACTGGTGTGAAAAGAAATACAATACACCTCTCTTCTCTCATATTTAAGAGTTGATAGCTTCAGTATCAAGAACTTAAGTTCTATGTTCAGATAGCTCTGATTTAAAACTCATTGTTTGGATCTGAGGGATTTCCTTAATTACTTTCAATTTTCCATGTTTCCTCTCATAATGGGAATAAAAATGATGCTACTGGTGGTGCTAAAGGGTGAAGATCAACTGCTAACTGCAAGGTCAATTGCTCATCCCCACCAGGCATTCTGAAGGGGAAAGAGGAGGCTCTCTACTCAAATAAAGATTTGCAGTCTTTATCACAGTGGGTGTCAGGAGCCCTGGATGTGTAGGGATTTGCACACTAGGCTGTGTTAAGGACAGCAGTTGAAAACTACCAGCCACTCTGTGGGAGAAAGATGAGACTTTCCATTCCTGAAAAGAGTTATAGTCTCAGAAACCCACAGGGGCAATTCTTCTATGCCCTTATCTGATTGTTAGGGCTCAGAATTGACTCAATGACAGTGAATTGGGTTTGGTTTATCACAGTGGCTTTGGGTTCCGTGTCAGCTGTGAGTGTGCCAATGAGTCGTTGTCAACTCATAGCAGTTCTATGTACAACAGAATGAAATACTGATTGTCACTCTTGCATGTTACCTTCATGGTAGACATATCCTTGACAATGTGACAGTAGTTAAATAAATAAATGAGCAAACACATATCTATTGATTTTTATTTTTGTTGCAGCTGTCCTTAGCTTCTGCTACATGTGAAAAGGTAAGCTCTTTGCCATCCTCACAATCATGTTCATGGTTAAACCAATTGCTGTCATCACTGTGCTCATAGATCTTGATGGTCTTCCTTGTTCTTTCCGACCTTATACTTCAATACTTACAAGACAAATCTGTTTGTGGGCCTGACACGCCACAATACCCCAAATAGTCAATATTCTTCATCAGCATCATAATTCAAATACATCAGTCCCTCTGCCACCTTCCCTATTCATTGTCCAACTTTCACATGCACGTGAGGCAACTGAAGTGCCTTGGGTTTTCAAAGCAACCTCCTTTCTTTTATCCTTTAAAGTCCATCTTAATCTTTGAAAGCATTTCTTTCTCTTCCCCACATGCCTACATATTTTCCCACTTTACTGTGTTTTATTTGAAAATTGTCTATTCCCATGTGAATATGTTTGCTCAAGAGCCTTCTCTTATCTAAAAATCCTTGGCTAATTTTTCTTCAGCAAAATGTTTTCAGAATTTCAATTCCATTCAAGGTCTCCCTTTATGAGTCGTTCCCCAAGAACTGTAATCTTCATTGATTTATCATTTACTTTCAATACCAGTGATGCTTTTGTATTGTCTAATATAATTCTGCTCACTGAATACATTGGCTGTGTGAACCCAATGGCTCCCTTTTCTCTGTCTCACATACTTCCTGACAATGAGACACCATTCTTCTCAGTAGCTCCTTAGAATAAAAACCTGCTGAACTGCTTCTGGAGAGCATGCAGTCAAGAAAATTAGGATGGAGTCCTTCTTAGTCACATAGAGTCCATATGAATCAGAATCAACTCAATGATATCCATTTATATATATGATATTGTTTGATTCTCAGACTCAAATTTAAATTTCATCTTAGGAACTATACTGTGATGACCTTTCAGGGCCAGAATAATCAGATTTACATCTTTTGCATCTGCTTGGTCTCTAGGATACCTTACGTCTCTTTGAGCAGCCATCTGCTGACTGATACAGTCACTTATGCAGACCCCATCAACAATATTCCTGCTCCTGCTTCAGGTGCTTAGATCCAGACCTAGATCCAAGGAGCTGCCCTCTACTCACTGGGGTCCTCATCCACTGTTTAATAGGTCCTATTCCTTATTCCCCTTTAATGTCTCTGTTCAAGTTCCATGTACTCCTGCTGTTTCTGTGTGACATAGACATGTTTTTAAAAAATGCTCAACACCGGCATGCTTTGTTTTGTTGCTGCTAGATGGCTTTAAGCAAATCATTGACACTACCCCAAAATAAATGTGTCTTTTTGATGTTGAGTACTTGGCTTCCCTTTTGAGAATTTCATGTGTGTTCTGAATTATTCACTGCATGGTGCCTGCTTTTCTCGCTGGAGTTTATTAGGAGCCTAGTTAATTGTAATTCATTGAGTAGCATTTGGCAAGACTGGATGTGGTCATTCAAACAGATTTTCCACTCCTGGACACATTGTCTTCTGTGACACAAGTGATTTAGGGGTAGAGAAACTGCATTATGTTCCCCTCACCTCCTTTTGATCTTCAAATATTCTATCTGCATTTGTGTTTTTGTTTGTTTCCTTCAGAAATAGAGAAAAGAGCTACAGGGTAGAATCGGGAGGGATAGTAAGAATATGATGACATTGTCAGTTCCTGCCAATGAGACATCCCTTCCTCTCAGTGACTCTGGCCAGGAGGTTCCAATCAAATGCCCTTCCAAGCTTATGATTTCCTCCACCCCATCAGCCACAGGGAGTATGGCAGTGTAACACAGGATGCCGTTCTGCCCTGCAGATTAGACCTTCTGGTTTCAAAATTCTACCCCGATGTAAGGAGGAGAGCAAACACTGCCTTGGTGTGGATTTTCAGAGTGGAGAAAATGAGAGGAGATTTTGATGAAAAACAAAGCCAAACAAAAACAAACAAAAACATTCCACCACTTCTATTGGTCTTCTCTTTGTCCTCCAACAGAAGATACCATCCCGCTGGAATTTAAAATTAAAGGATAAAACCAAAACATCTATCCTCTTAAATAAACCTAATGTCCCTAAGTCCTGTAGAGGCTGGCTTGAAACCCAGCCCTGGTCACAAAGTCTGGACATTTTTCGGGGAGCTCTGATCCTCTGAGTAGGAATAAGAAATGGGGAAAAAGAAAAGACCTCCTTCATCATAACAGAATTAGAGAGGAAAAATAGCTCCCACTGACAGCTCAGCCCCACCTTGCTTTCTCCTTTTGTTTGGGCAGCAGTCACAGGCCCATATGCTAAGCAGTGGAAGATATTTTTCAGAAGCATTTGTCTCCTTGGGAAGCATCTAGGCTTGTTTTATTGGCAACTATAAAATCACCACTGGGTCTGTTGTGTTATTCTGCAGATGGTTTGCATGGGCGGCTTGTTTCTACTGGATGCAATCTCCCTTTGGGTTCCAGTTTGGATTTAAGAAATGCATGCACTACTAGTCTTTACTTTCTTATAATAAAATGTTGGCTCTGTTTCCCTTGTAGACCTATGCTTCCTCTAAGTTCTGGAGGAGGAAGAGGGAAATTGGCAGGGTAGCAGCCCAGTGAAGTAGTGGTGATGCAGAGGGACATTTCCGAAAGCCGCACCAGTCAATCTGGTCAGTTAGATGGGCAGCAGGTGGTCTGGAAGTTTTCTTCTGAGCAGGAGAAGCCAGTGTCCAATGAAAACTCAAAATAGCCCTACAGAATTTTACCTAAAGGCAGATGGCAGCGCATATTCTACTTGCACTTCATTTTCTCTTTTTCCTTGTCCCTAAAACAACCACAGTGACATGTGCAGTCCATGCCAGAGACATTTGCATGTGCCCAAGAAAAGGCAATCTCTTTAGATACACGTGTTTCAGTCTTATCACTTTAAATATAGATCGCAAAAGGTTTTCTTTTTCTTTCTCTTTTTTTTGAAATAGATCATTCTACTCTGTAGGGCAAAAAAAGTTGTACAGTAATTTTCTAAGACTTCTGTTCCTTTAACTTCTTCGATTGTCAGAAATAGACAAAACCAAATGTACTTTTTCTAGGGTCAAGGAGAAAATGGAGCTTTGTGTCATGGAATTGGCTTTTAAAAAGTGTTCAGAAAAGAGTTTGAATGTTTGCAACATTGTACACAGGTAAGGGGGCTCTGGTAACGTATTTGAGATTTGGGGATCTGTCTCTCCAGTAAGGATCACAGGGCGTCTTGCAGGTTGATGTGAAGGTTAAGCAATATAAGATCTAAAATACTTAGTAAAGATTTTTATCTAATAAACATCATCAATTCTTATGGAACTCTTCATTTGCTTTTTGACATCTTGTACATCTTAACTAATTATCTTGTCTTCCAAAAACTACTACTTCCACCTTATCAGATAAGGGAAATTCCAACAGTCCGAAGTTAACTTTCCTTGGCCTCAGTTAGAGGTCATTAAATTTCAGGGAGATTAGACCTGCAATCATAATCACTGAGCCATTCTGATTCTACATACAGCCTGTACATTGTAGATGATCAATCCACTCAAACTTCCTCCCCAAGCTCCTCAAAGCTACATCGTCCTCCTCTATAAAAGTTGACTTGATTAGCACAGCAATGCATAGAAGAAATCCCTGGGGGAATATTTTCAAATTGCTCAAAGATTGATCCCTCTTCTCTGAAGATTCTGAGTTTTCAAACTTTATTTAGTTGTGGTCTTGGAAGATGAATTGTTCTGATACAGAGCCCCAGAAAGAAAATTGGGGTATAAAATAAAATGTTGACCAAGAAAACATGCTTAATATTCAGCTTGCTGAAATTTTAAATTAATGTGGATACAAAAGATACTCCCTGCCTTTGAAAACTATAAAGTACTCCTCATTTCTGAGGGAGAAGAAGGGTCAAGATATGGCTGCATGTTTTTTCTCTTCAGTATTTCTCCACCTGGCTGTCCTTTGTAAGTGACCTTGAGACTTGAAGATATTCAGATGGAGCTGCCTTGCTTTTTGGAGTTAGAACAACTCTCATTTCAGTAACGTCTGGCAGCGCCACCGCCTTCTTCCGTGGCAGTAACACAATACAGGCTTTTAAGCCACTCTTACCAGAATCACTTCCCTGCTGCTTGCTTTCTTGATCTGTCTTTGCCCCAAGCTCATTTTCAGCACTTATAAAAGGGTGCATGTTTTTATTAGTATTCATCTGAATCAAGTAGAAGTAGTGATCAAATTTCTCAATGTTAATAAGTGGCATATAAAATGTTCATGGCATTATAAAGAAAAAATAGTGAATAAGTTCTTCCTTATTCACCAACCAGATTACCCTGTTTACAGATCAATGTGTCCATTCCAACTTAAAGTTAGCAGGTAACACCTGCTAAAGTAGAACAGGCAACTGGCTGTGTGTGTGTGTGTGTGTGTGTGTGTGCGTGCATGCGCGCGCGCCTGCTTTTCTGTATCTCATGTTCTTAGGAGCATCTAACAAATTGATCAGCAATGCCTGGTGATCTACTTCTGAAAAAAAAAAAAGACAGTCACAGAAAACCCAGTGAATACGAAATAAACACAATATGAAATAAACACAATATTTTATGGGAATGGAGCAAAATGGCTTAGAAGTTCATTCTGCTAAACCAATTTCTGGTCTAATATCAAACACTTCCAGGAAACCAAAAACGGTAAGAGGTCACCTTTTTAAAATCATCTTTTACCAAAAGGATAAAGACACCCCTTGAATAAATTGCAATGTTATCCTAAAACCTGTTGTTACAATTAATTGAGTGCCTGACCATGTCCCAATCACATGTTTTAATATATGTTGTTTCACTTCATTTCAAAGTAGTGATTTAATTTCTCAGGTGAAGGATCTTGATCATAGAGACATTAAGCGACCTGTCCCAGGTCATCATACCAGAAATAATGAGATCAAGATTTAATTACAGGTAAAACTTCTTATCTATTCTCAACATTGTTAGCAAATTTTTGAAGCTAGTCTCGTCGATCAAAGGCCCATTATAAGAAAAGAGCTGTTGTTTATCTGGCCACAAAGAAAACACAGGAGCATCCATTGGCCTTTGTAAAGTCAAGTGGCTCAAACAGAACATTGGGAGTCACAGGAGAATAGCAGGGAAAACCCAGAAGAAGGAGAAATGCAAAGGAGAGGCTACAGATAGCAGATGCAGTTGTGGAAAGTCAAAGGAGCTTGCCAGGCTGATGGAGGGAGAATAATGTTAGCTATGGGGAGAGAGATGATAGCCCTGTAACAAGCTGCGTCAATATCTGTAGGCCTCCAGGACACCAGGGTGCACATCACAGGCACATCCGTCACTGGACAGCTCGACAGTAAGCAGAGGCTCTGGAGTGCTAAGTGCAAGGACTAGTCAGGTCCTGCTGGCTCCCTGAGCCTTGGAAAGCACCTCGCATCATTTTTACCCACTTCCACTCCATGCTCGTCAGCAAGGAGGATGGGAAGGTTTAATAGGGGGTGGCATGAAGTCGCTGGTTCTTCCACAACAGAAAACTAAGCCCTGCTATCATTGAACATATACTTTATAATGTAAAGTATGCAACCATAAAAGCTGTAGTTTAAAATCTATTACCAAATAGGTACAAGAACGTAGCTAAATTTTACATTATTCCTCCAGGGAAATCAAATCTAATTATGTCTTTGAGCAAATTCAGGAAGTGTACAAGGTATATAATTGACTCTCAACAGACGAGGGAGGAAATCCAGAGGAGCAATAAGTGAAAAGAAGCCAGGAAGGAACAAAGAGAGGCAGGCCGAAGGAAGAAAGATGAACATGGTGGGTCTTTCAGAGCGAAGATTTCTGGAAGCAGCCAACACTTCAGCAGTTTAGATAGTTGATTAAGCCAAACCATTTTGTTTTAAATAGCCAAATAGAACCCCAGTTAATCTTATATAAACCCAAGGCTTTTGTTTAAACGTTAAGTGATTTTGGAGTTATTATTAACCCTGAATTTTCTATTAAGCCAAGAAACTAACAGAATGAGTTAGCATATATACTTCGGACCAAGCCATGGCTCTTTTGTTACATTCAATGAATGATCCTTTCGGAAAGGTAGATTTATGCATGATCACAGAAGTAGTTTCTAAAGTGGGCAGAGATCGTCCCAGGCATTTTTTAGAGAGCTCTGTGTCTGTATGTACTGAAAGGACCAGAGCAGTGCCATGGGGCATGTGCTGCGTGGTCAGCTGTAGTCACCTGTTCTGACCTTCCAGCCTCTCCTTAGGAGAAAGATGGGCACCCCGGCTCCCACAAAATTTTGCAGCCTTTGAAACCTTAAGGAGCATTTCTAAGTTCACTGCCAGGCAGAAGATTCCACTACATGACTTTGGTTTTGCTTTTTAATAAGTACTAAGATAAACTGAATACTTTTAATTTAACTACTTTTTATTGAGAGTGAGGTGGAGGTTTACATATCAGATCAGCCTCTTTGTATTTAACAATTTAAACAATGCATCAAAACATCCAATAGCATAACTATCTTGCATTCTTCTACCTTCCTTTCATTTTATGTTCTTGCTCTTATAGAATATTATCATGCTCTATATACCCTCCAACTTATCGCATGCCTTTTTCACCTTTACTTTTCCACTGTTCACAAGCTACCAAGTCTGTTTCTTTGAGTATGAAACCCTCTAACTTGATTTTTTTTTCTCTTAGAACAATGGTCCCATAGAGAATTTGTTGAGATTGATTAACTTCATTTAGAATAATGTCTTGCAAATACATAAGGTGGTTCACAGTTTCATCATTATCCTTTAAGGATCCATACAGGGGAGTACAACCTTCCTCCCAAAACAAGACAAAATAAAATAAAAAAATAGCACCATCAGATGGAGCTTGCATAGCATGCATTTTTCTCCCTAAGAGAGCAACTAGCAACTCCTAGGAGTTAGTGCACCCAATGGTGTCACCTGGGAAGTTTCTCTCTGGTCACAGTGAATTGTTTTGTGAAAAGCGGTTTTGCTCAAACCTTGTTTTTTGTGAAGGTCTAATTTAAGAGAACAGTGTGTGGCTGTGAAACTTGTTTCCTGCTTGGGAAAGTGCTGTAGAAACTGTTGTGAAGGAGAACATAGCTTACAAGGGCAGCACTCTGGGAACACTCAAGTGTACAAGTGGTTTTCTAATTTCAAAAAAGGTAAACTGGTTCTCATCCATCATGCCAAGATGCCAAACAGCAAGAAGGCCAAGGGCAAGAATGTGTCCCCGGCTCCAGCTATGTCAAGAAGCAGGAGGGGAAGAAGGTGGTGAGGCCCCTGTTCAAGAAGTAGCCCAAGAACTTCGGCATTGACCAGGACATCCAACCCAAGACATACCTCGGCCGTTTCATTCTGGGGCCACACTACATCCAGCTGCAGGTTAGTGTGCCTGTACAGCCATCTTCCACAGCCTGCCATCAGCCAGTTCTCATAGGCCCGGGAAGCAGACAGCCAGCTGCTGAGGCGGGCCCACAAGTACCGGCTGGACAAGAAGCACAGGCTGACGGCCCGGGTCTTAAAGAAAGCTGCTGGCAAAGGGGATGTTCCCCACTGAGAGGCCACCTGCCCTGTGAGTGGGGGTCAACACCATCACCACTCAGATGGAGAACAAGAAGGCCCAGTGGGGGGTGAACACACACAACGTGGACCCCATTGAGCTGGTGGTCTTCCTGCCAACCCTGTGCCGTAAAACGGGGGTACCCTCCTACATCAAGAGCAAGCCCATGCGGGGTCACCTGGTGTGCAGGGCAGACCTGCACCACTGTTGCCATCACATAGGTGAACTCGGAAGACAAAGGTGCCCTGGCTAAACTGGTGGGAACCATCAAGACCAACTATTATAGTAGGTTTGACGAGATACATTGCCACTGGGTTGGCAATGTCCTGGGCCCCAAGTCAGCGGCCAGAATGGCCAAGCTGGAAAGGCCAAGGACAAATAATTTGCTACCAAGTGGGGTTTGCTTGTGCGTGGCTGGTTTTTGTACATAACAAGTAAAACTAGTCCTTCAGGGAAAAAAAATGCTGATAGATGAAAAACCTCATTCTGGACATCCATCAATTTCCTCAATAGACACAATATGGACAAAATTCCTGTACTTATGCTTAAAGAATGACAAAGGACCTTTGAAGAGATGGGGACAATATCTGAAATATCTAGAGTTCAGTTCAGTAAATTTAGCAGAAGTTTTGGGAATGAGAAGTGTCTCTGCAAAATTTATGCCTCTGGTTCTGACTGGGAAAAAGAGCTTTGAGTGGAAACATACTGTCCTTTGAAAGAACTGCTCTGATGCAGCCCAGACTTTTTTTCTCCCAATGTCATGTCACTAGTGACAAGACATGGTGCTATTCTTAGGATCCTGAAAGCAAACACCAGTCAAGCAGTGGAAGATGCCATTTTCACCTTGCCCCACCAAAGCTTGTCAAGCAAATTCAAAATTCGAGATGATGCTCAATTTTTTGTTTGTTTTGTTTTTAATGTGAGGAGGGGGGTCTTGCATTTGACATTTGTTCCACCAGGTCAGGCTGTCAGTCTAGTTTTCTATATAGAGGTTCTGAAAACATTGCATAACCGTGTGCAACAAAAATGGCCTAATTTGTGGCAGTCAGTGGATTGGTTTCTGTCACTGTGACAATGAACCTCCTCCCACAACCATCTCAGTACACCAGTTTTAGTAAAAAAAAAATATATCATGCCTCTTTTGTCCCACACACCTGTCTCCCCTGATACTTAGCTTCATAAAAATTCTGTTTTCACGAATGCAGAGGGATATGAAAGGACAGTGATTTGACAATGCTGAAGAGGTGAAGAGCAATACAAGGGAGGTGCTGTCGGCCATCCAAACAAATGAGTTTGAAAATGTTTCCTAGGATGGAATCTAAGACTTGACAAATATATTAAGTGTAATGGAGAGTACTTGGAAGGTGACAGTTGTTTCTAAGAAAAAAAATGTAAACACATAGCTTTGAAAGCACAATTCTGGGTTATTTTGGGGGCTTACCCCTCATATTGTGTGTAGCTACCAAAGTTAATCTATCCATTCCTCCACAGAAATGCCTTAGGTCTGTCTCTAAATTCTTGCTATTATTAATAATGCTGGGATGAATATGGGCATACATATTGGTATTCATTGTACAGCTCTGATCGTTTTAAAGTAGATAGCAAGTAAAAGGAATGCTGGGTCATATGATCTTTCTATTCCCCACTGTTTCAGAAAGCATCCTACCTCTGGTCACAATAATTGACTATTTTAACACTTCTACTAGCAGTACATGAAGGTTCCACTCTCTCCATAACTTCTCTGGCATTTTTCTATCTCTCTAAAAAAATGTTAACTTTGTTATCAAAGCCAGTAGGAGATGTGTATCATCATGGTTTTTATTTGCTCGTGGCTTCAAGCATTTCTTCATGTGCTTATTGGTCACCTGGTTGTCTCCTTGGGTATACTATCTATTCATGTCCTCTGCTCATTTTTAACTAAACAATTCATGTTCTCCTTCTTGAGGTGTTGAGGCTTTCTAGAGAACTCATCTTTTAGCTTCTTGTCTGATATGGTACTGTTTTTATGAGGTGAGTTGGGGTCAGTCCTGGCTCCTCGCCACCCTATGGACAGCCGAATGAAACACTGTCTAGACCTGAACCATGCTCCGAATAGTTCCTATGCCTCAGCCCATTCGGACAGCAACTGTGTTGGTCTAGCTCATCAAGAGCCTTCCTCCTTCCACTTCCCCTCCACTTTACCAAGCCTGATGTCCTTGTTCAAGGACTCATCACTCATGTCCAAAGCAGGGGAGATGAAGGACCCTCATCCTTGTTTCTAAGGAGTATCTTGGCTGTACTTTTCTAAGACAGAACTACTTGTTCTTTTGGCAGTTCATGGTACTTTCAGTATTCTTCAAAAACACTGTAGTTCAGATTAATCCCTTTTTTTCTGTCTCCCTTATTCAGTGTCCAACTTTCACATGCATAGGAGACTTTTTAAAATGTCCTGATCTGGTTTAGGCATGAATTAGTCCTCAAAGTAACATCCCTGTGTTCCAGGTCTTAGACATCACATTTAGCCAATAAAATGAGTCATTTGGTATCTTGACTGTTACTTTATGAGCATTGATTTGGGGTTTCAGCGAAATGAAATCCTTGACAAATTCAAACTTTTCTCTCTTTATCATATTGTTTTCTATTAATCCGCTTTTAAGGTTGTTGCTTTTCTTTACACTGAGTTGTAAACCATTCTGAAAGTGCTTCAAGCCCCACTCACGTTCAACAAGCAAGGCTCGGTCTTGCAGATACCACAGATTGTTTACAAGCCTCCCTTCAATCCCAATGCCTTCTTCTTCTTCATATAATCCAGCTTTTCTGGTGATTTTCTCAGCATACAGATTTAATAAATATAGTCCATGAAACAAATCAAACCTCTTTCTGGTATTCTCTGCTTTCAGTCAACATCTATCTGACAAAGCAACAATATATCAGTATATCCTCTTCTGAATCATTAGCATAAAGAAGCTAGAGATCGCATGATAGAATTTTGTGAGACCAAAGACTTCTTCATTACACAAATTGTTTTCAACAATGCAACATATAAATATCTATACCTCCAGATGGAATACACAGAAATCAAATGGACTAAGTTGACTATATCTTTTGGAAGAGATGCTCATTATCAGCAGCTAAAACCAGGACAGGGACTGATGGGGAAACAGACCACTAATTACTGACAGAAGACCTGATGAGCTATAGGATAAATATATGAGAAAAGCAAAAGGTTATTGAAAGCTCAGGGAAAAAAAAGAAAGATCAAAGTGAATGTCAGAAGAGATTTCCAAACTTGTTCATACTCGTAGAGTAACTAAGGCAAATGAAAGAAACGATGAAATCAAAGGTGAATAAAAAATTTCAAAGGGTGGCTAGAGAAGACAAAGCCATATATTGTAATAAAATATGCAAAGACTTATATTTAGAAAACCAAAGAAGAAGGAACAGTAGTTGGAAAATATTTTTGCATGTTTGATCAATTTCAGATGGAAAACAGTTGAATCCTTCAAATTCTGCAGCAATAGCTTTAGTGGTTGGGACCAAAATTCAGATAGAATTTCTGTTGATTGGAATCCCTTGCTTTGGCATAGATTTTATCCTACAAGAGATAGAATTATAATTGAAGATAAGTGTTGAAATTCCTTTTTGATGATGAATGTAATTTCATTTTTCTTGATTGTGTCATTGCAGGAGTAGTAAAAACTATGACTTTCTGATTCAATATGACCGATATCTCTTCATTTTTCCCTACTGATGACTAAAATATTAATCTTTGTATGTTTCATTTCATTTTTACTGACTTTTAATTTTCCTAGGTTAATGCTTCTTACATTCCTAGTTCCAAGTATTCATTGATTTTTTTCAGCTGTTTCTTCTCTTTTGGAGTCTTACCTCATCAGTAAGGGAGAATCCCAAAGTCTTTACTTCCACAGACTTTACTCCATCTGCATCATGAAGCTTGACTCTATTTTGAGAAGGCAGCTCATCGTCAATCATATTTTGAGTGTATTCTGTCCTGAAGGACTCATCTCCTGGCACTATCTCTGACAATGTTCTGCCCCCTTCATTAGGGTTTCAGTAACTGAAAATGTTTCAATGCTCTTCCACGAATGTTCTGCGGGCTATCCAGAAGGTTTTCAGTGGCAAATTCTTCTGAAATGGACAGTCCATTCCTTCATTACAGTCTCTTCTTTTTATGGAAGCTCAGCTGAAATCCAATCACAACAGGGTCTCCAGCTGGTATTTGAACACCAGTGACCTAGTCTTCAGTATCACAGCAACACACATACCTGAGCTCAACAAACTGACAGACAAGTGGTGGTTGCCTGACGTAATTGCTTTGAAAAAAACCTCCATTCTTTGGGTTCTCTTTCTTTGTGTACATAAATACCTTAATGTTAGGAGGGCTCGCCATCTATTTTTCTCTTCTGTTTTATGTGTGTGTGTTGCTATGTTTAGTAGCCAATTTACGCCAACTATTAGGACCCTTGAGTTCATCCAAAAGATCTCATTGAGGGTTTTCAGTGTGATCATGATTGTTCTGCAGTTTTCCAATAGGTCTTTAATGCATCTTGCATTCATTTTTGAATGTGGGGTGAGGTGTGAGTCCTCCAAATGAAAATCCAATCTGGTGGCACCCTTGGTTAATGAGACTTTCTCTTTACATCATAACAGAATCTTAATCAGAATCTCCCCCTCTAGTCATTTTGTCAATTCCAACTCCTGGCCACCCCATGCATGTCAAAGCAGAACTGTGCTTCAGAGAACTTTTCAGTGACTGTTCTGTTGGAAGTAGGTTGCCACACCTTTCTTCTGTGGTTCTGCTGGATGAGCTGGAATCTCCAACCTTCTGGCTGGCACCAAGCACATTAAACATGCTTGCCACTAGGGGACTGCCCATCAGAACATAAAATTACTCTATGGAGAGGATGTAGTCAATCTCTTTATGACCTCAAATGTCTAATGTTTCTATTTTCTCTACTTTCTTTGACTATCTAAAAATCTTCTGTCAATATTGTTAATCTACATGCCAATTCTATGCTGCCAACTTCTGGTTATAAACATAGTGTGTGATTTGAAGTACTGTGTATCTTCAACAAAACTCGCTTAATGCAGTAAGGGATTCTTGCCACTCCATCTGCAAAAGTTGTATGAGTCAGCTGAATTTGACAGGGGAGACTTGAAAAGCGAGGGTTTGAACCCATTTGTGTGGCAAGTGCAGGAATCCTGGTTAATTCTCCGACTTTGGTTGATAAGACAATAGACAAAGAGAACACCATTAAAAACAAACAAACAAGTAAATAAATTTAATTTCCTAGGAGAGGAGAAAATCTCCTTGGAAATCCAATTTTAAACTTTGATTCCCTAAAATTTAGTTATACAGCGTTGGCCATATTTTGCCTCTCCAAAATTCTAGAATATGAATGTGCTCTTTTTCTTTGACTTATTTCTTTTGTAAATTGGTTGAAGGCTTTGAGAGCAGATGTTCAGTTTGACAGTCAACAACTGATGGTCTACACCACCATGAATCCACTTCACTTGTTTCCATCCCTCCTTCTTTCCGAGCACTTCTGGATGCTGGAGAAAGATTGCCAATTGAATCATAAAAGGTTAACTCTTCTAAGGTGTGCACACCTGATTATTCCCCTCTTAGGTCTTATAAAAAGTGAATGTCCTAAAAAAACCCCAAAGATCAGTTAGCATGAAGTGCATATTTTTCAGACAAAACAAATTCTTGGGAAAGGGGTTTTAGTCATTCAACCTGCAACCCGCTGGTTTGTCCACCTGTGAAATACTGCCAGCAGTGATGATCCTACAGCATGCCTTATGTTATCAAGAGAATGTCAGCTCTCATCGTGTCCTGTGTGAAAGAAGGCAGGAAGGCACATGGTGATTTTAGGAAGAGTTCTGTTCCAAAACAATTAACAATTTAAATTTGTGTTATAAAATGCTATAATAACTACTTGAGGAAATTCAATTATCTACAGCAACTTTTGAAGTCCAATGAGCTAATCTTTTGTGCCCCTAGTGTATAATCCACTCTGGAGAATCTGTCTAGAATTAACTGGCGTGAAACAGCCCTGCCTCTCCATTGTGGTTCTGCCATTGACAAGTTGGGTGACCTTCGCAAATGACTTGCTCAAACTCTCTGGATCTCAGTGTTATCAAATATAAACTGGGGATAATGATGCTTTTCTCACAGTGTTACAGAATGTACATTAAATACTCAGCACAATGTCTACACTTTGGACTAGTATACGGTGCACATTTTTACTTTAAATGCCAAATTACTATATTTAGAAACAATGCATGAGCTCCAACACATAATTAGTGGCAATGTATTTCCCAACAACTTTGAAGTCATGTCCTCTAAATATAATTAGCATGAAACTCTCAGCACAGAGGTGTAAGTTCATCAATAGTCATTAGTCCTGCTGTGTCCCTTCATGATCTCCAGCAGTTCAAACACTTTCCTAAAATCCCAACTGCTACAAGCAGTTCTGTCCTCAAATGGTGTACAGGTCACCTTACTTTTCTCTACCTGGGCCCTTCCAGGGCTGGGCACACACAGCCTCAGTGTCTATAGTGAGATGATTGGACGCAGGAAGCATCGAATGTGCTTGGAACCAGTGAATATACAAAGAAAGTCCCCATTAACTGAACAAGTATTATGGGCCAGATACTAAGAGATATGTTATGTGTTCATAATTCCATTTTGCATGGTGTCATAGAATGATTCTTAAAGTTGATCCTTGAGATTGAAATCTTGACAATGTCTCACATTAGCGAGATCAGTATTTCTCAACCTTCCTAATGCCATGAACCTTTAATATAGTTCTTGTTGTGGTGAGCCCCCCCAACCATCAAATTAATTTCATTCCCACTTCATAACTGTAATTTTGCTTCTGTTATGGAATGGGTGGCCCCTATGAATAGGTCCAAAGGGGTTCCCAAAGGGGTCGGGACCCACAGGTTGAGAACCACTGAACTAGATGACCCTATAGGACCGAGTAGTGTTGCTCCTTGGGTTGTCCAGACTACATTTTCCTGGAGCAGACAGTGTCCTCTTTCTCCTCTCCAGCACCTGGTGCATTTGAATCGCTGGCCTTGAAGTTAGCAGTCCAAATTTCCCTATCAGGATTCCTTTGGATGACCTTGATGTGCTTTAATCTCTTTGTTTTTAATGCTGGGTAATTATTTTTATTGTGGCCAAAAATACAATTTACCTATATATTTTAAATATTTATTAATTTTCACTCATTAATTGTTATATAATGAATAATTAATATACCAAAAATTTGGCTATCTACATAAAATGCCAAAATTTAGGTATAATAATAACTATTCATTAGATTCTCAAGATAGCATACTAATTGCTACTTTTTATTTCTGAAGCAGTAAATCTCCATTGTTTCACTTCCCTGGCCCCTGATAACCACTCATTGACTTTCTATGCCTACGTATTTCCTCTTATAGATATTTCCTATATGTGGAATCATACAATCTCTATCAGCTCTGATATTTCACTCAGTATGTTTTCCAGGTTCACAGCATGACTCAGAACTTCATTTCTCTTTAAGCATGGGTAATATTCCATGATATGAATCTCCAACCTTTTATTTAGGCATTTATCTGTTGAAATACAATTGGGTTATTGGAACTTTAAAAATAATTGTGCATCAAGGTGACCAACAATGCTACCAACCTCTATGTGTCTGGACTCCAAGTTATTCAAAATACAGTAGGACACAGGCAAGTGTCCCCAAGTACCAGTAACCAAGCGGATCAAAAAGAGAAGGATACATTTGAGGGCTGGCTTAGCATGTTGTATCAGAAAGCTTATCATTTAATTAATATTTAAAAAACAGTTTTGAAGAGTTGAGTTCTTTCTAAAACTTCACAGCATTTTCAGTGAAAATTATTAATTATTATAGCTCATTTATAAAAAGCTAGATGAGAACATTATGAAAAATTAGTGAAATTATTATCAGATGGAATAATTAAAGACCAATTGTGAAATAATCATATAATTCTAACTATATGCTGCATTGCTCTTCAATCAAGTATCATCTGGAATTGTAATATGTTTAAATGCAAGAAAGTGTTTGTGTGTTCTGGCTCTGAAAGGAGATAATTGGAGAGTGCAGAAGCTGTACAGTTATCAGCGCTTTGCTGCTTTTTTTTTCTTTTTTGAGAGTTTACAAATGAAGAGTCTACAGATTCCACCGTGTGAGGGTTGGCCCCTTTGTGGTCTGTTAGATTACAGCCCCAAAGACTTAATCCTGTTTTCAATAGGATAATATTTTTTTTCTCTAAATGGGATAAAAGACTTTTTATTGATCATTTATTTTTTACAGATATGTTACCTATGAAAGGTCTGTGATCAAATTCTACCTTAGTTTTCTTTCCTCACTGTCAAAGTAACAAACTACTAGTAAAATCTGTAATGCTCCTCAAAATGGGAAACAATTTTCTCCCATTTATAAAATAAGGCCATATGTAATATCTATATAGATTTTTATTTCTTGGCAGCAATTACACTGAAGCAACACATTGATTTTAAATACTCCATTAAAAAATCGAGGTAACATTTGCATACAATAAAATGCACTTATTTGAGATATAGAGTAATGTATTTTGAATAATATGTGCACAAGCGATCACTACCACAGCCATTAAATACATTTTCATTCTCCTAAAATTTTTCTTGCACACAATCTTAGTTAATCCTTCCCCTTACACCAGGTAACCACTGATCTGCTTTTGTGTCAATTTTTCCCCCCGCATCATTACCCCGGTGGGAGTAGGAAACCCCAACCTTGTGTGGTTCAAATCCAGCAGCAGCTTTCCAGCTGTGTGGACTGCAGTCCTACACACAACCACTACACCACTGGGGCTCAGCTATGTGTCAGTTTTTTTTTGTTTTCTTTTTTTGAAGCACTGCTATCAAGCTAATTCTGACTCATACAGACCTGATAGCACTGACCAGAACTGCCCCGTGGATGTCTGAAATGTATAAATCTTTCCAGGAGCAAGAAAGTTTCATTTGACCTTGCACTGAGCCGCCCAAAGGTAACCCTCTGCACCAAATGTGTGCCTTTGTGTCACAGCAGTTGAGGCCATATGCACCCTTTTGTCTAAGGTATTTTGCTCACCAAAACCATTTTAAAAATTTGTCCCTGAGCACACTCCTCTTCATCGCCAAATAGAGTTTCATTTGCTCAACAGTTCACCTTTGTTTCTTAATTCAACTCTTGATATATCTTTGAGTTGTTTCTTGGTTTGGAAGATTATAACTAAAACTGTGTTGGACGTTGATTTGTAAGTTTTTTGCTTAGGCGTGTATTATAATCCATGTTTTATGTCTTTTAGACAATTCCATCTCATTCACTCTATTATCCAAGTAAATATCCATAGCAGTCTAGGACAGAGGAAGACTGGTGCTGTATGTGGAAATAAGGGGAAATTTTGGAAATTTATTTTTTTTAAAAAAGAAGGCAACCTACTCATATCCGCCATCCCCCCTCTCTTCATAACATGCTCTTTTAATAGGAAGGAAAGATTCTATAATTACACTGTGTAAAAAGAATTTGTACATCAGCCTCAGAGGTGTTAAGTTTAAATGATTTGTCAAGGCCCCATTGCTGATAAGTGCCAGTCAAGATCAGACCCTGCTTGCCACTTCCTAACCCAGGATTTTTTCCATTTCTTCATGTGGAAAATGTTTCACTTCCTCAATACACGGTTACCAAACACTTGCCGTTTGTTTAACACTATATGTCAAGAATCACATAAGATACAAAATAGCTGACTATTCCCTCAAGGCTCTTATGGCTTAATTGAGAGATACTAGATATGTGGTAAAACATTGGGTGAAATAATGATCAGGCAATATTTTCAAAGATGTTGAATATATGTATTCTGTGTTGCATTGAATAGATGTGTTGAACAAATGGATCGTCAAGTGACAAGGGGAATTATCTGGAAGTGGTATATTTATAAGAGGTAATTTTTAGACATTGGAAAAAATAAATCACGGATTAGAAAAGATGAAGGAGCGCGTAAGCACAGGGAAGTTTGTCAGTGCTCTGAGGCAGATTTTTGAATCAGTAAAACTGAGAGGATTGACTTTAAGATGGAATGTGTAAGGTTGGATTGTTGAATGTCAACTTGAATTGTCTGGAATTTACCAGATGGACCATGGGAGAGATTGTAGATTCTTAAGCAAGGGAGAATAATGAGTGACATGGTACAAGTGTGCTTTAGAAAAGGATCAATCGGTTACAGCTTGCAATATAGGACATGTACAGGAAATTTCTTTAGAGAAGTTAGTTCAAAGACGATTGTAACCTGGGTGCAAGGTGAGGAAAACCCAGAGCAAAGAAGGAAAAGAAAAACCTAGCTGGTTTTACCCCTCAAAAGTGGACAGGCTGTTACAGCATTTCACTGAATGGTGTCCTAATTCAGGGGCATTCAAACAGGATTTCTCTGGAAACTAAATGTCCTTGTGCTCACAGAACCAGGTTTCACAGCCATAGAAATGGTTATAAAGCTAGGATGTTTTGTAGGACTTAATTTTGGCCTGGAGCTTAATTCGTTTTTGCTACAATTCACTGCCTGTCAACTTACCAAAGGACGCTCTGGCTTCCTTATCTCAGCTTCTCTCTTTGGAGTAGAGCTTAAAATAGCACCCATCAGTCTTAATCTCAACTATTTTCCAAAATGTTTCCCAAATTAATAAGTGCAGGATGGGAAGCAGCGACCCTGTAGGGGAATATGACAAAAATAGCTCTCCCATAATTAGAAATGAAATCTCCTTTCATTGAGCAACGGGAAATTGGCAAGACCAGCAGCTTCTCATACTGCGCTGTGTCAAGGGGTCCTTAGGGCAAGTGGCCCCAAGTCCTCTCTTCTGTTGCTCAGCCGTCTGGTGGTCGCTTTTATGGTCACCCATTTCCAGGCTGCCGGCTCCATCCTCATTCACCCAGCCCTGGGAACACATGCAGGTTGAATCCCGGGGACTAAACGAGTCCTCATCATAGACAGAAACCCATTGAAATCAAGTTGATTGCAAATTATGGAGACCCTGTCAGATACAATAGATTTCCACGCCCCCCCCCCCAGGCTTTGCAAAGCTGTAATCTTTATGGGGGAGCCCTGAAGGTGTGGTCGTTATGCATTGGCCTGTTAACCTCCCTGGCAGCAGTGTGAAACCACCAGACAGGTCCTCCCGAGAAAGACAAAGGGTCTTCCTTCTGTAAAGCGTTTCAATCTCAGAAACTCACGGCGGCAGTTCTATGCTGTCCTGTTGGGTTGCAGAGTACGCATCAACTTGAGGGCAGTGAGCTTGGAGGTTGGAATCTTTATAAAAGTTGAATGGCACATCTTTCTCCCAAGGAGCCACTGATGGCTTAAAAGCACCACCAACCTTTCACTTCTCAGCTGAGCCCTTGAACTACTGCAGGGCCCAGGCTCCCTGCATGCTCCTCTAAGGTGACCAGATGTCCCACTCTTTAACAACTTAACAACATCCTGCAGCATTTTAAAATTAAAATAAATATATTACAATGCTATTTTTGCATTCTGTGAAAATTTTTGTCTCCATATAGACCAAATTTTTAATCAAGAGCCTCCCCTCCTCCCCCGGTCAATGGTGTCCCACTTAAAATCTGGTCACTTTATCATATACCTCAGTGCACTGCTCCATAGAGAAACCCTTTAAAACAGTAGAGCTGCCTATGGAGTTTCTGCGGTTGTAAATTTTTTACAGAAGCAACCTCATCTATCTTCTGCAGAGGGGCTGCTGCGTTTGAACTGCTGACCTTTTGATTAGCGGTCCAATGCCTAACCCACGACATCATCAGGGCACCTTATCCTCACAAGCAGCTCTTAATTAAAAGATTATCTTGATCATGTTCAATAGAAGACTCTTCAAATACCACACAGAGAAACACACTGACACCACACACACACACACACACACACACGAACATAGACCGTAGGTATGACTTTTGATGGATATGGATGCCAAAGACATCCTTAACCTGAAATGAATGGTAGTGAAGTTAAATGACTTGTCTTTCAGGAATGAGACCTTTTTCTTCTCAACCAGTGATTGATTTTATCCACACAGTTGAGGAAGACCAGATAGACTTGGAGAAACTGAAAGTGCTAAACATTGGTCTTAGCACATATGAAGCACTTGGGTATTAATGAGTATTTTTGATCTGATGTTCCTGCCATTGCTGCTGCTGCTATGTTGCATGGTTACTAATTTAGTTGGCACTTTTGAGTGTTTAGTAATTCCCCCCAGGATATGTGTGCTTTAATGGGGAAACCATAAACACTCCATTGCAGAATAATGAATGCCTTTCGTACAGGTGGAAGTCCCTGGGTGACAAAAACAGTTCAAGTGCCCTCCTGCTATCCATAAAGTGAGAGACTCAAGTTCATGAAATGGAACCTGGGTAGAAAACTCTGACAGTCTACCTCCGAAATTATCACCCTTAAAAACTCTACACAATTCCAGTTTTGCTATCACTCATGGTGTGTTAGTCCGGGAAGACTAGAGGAACAAAATTTCAGAGACACGCATATAGGTATAAGGAAAAGGTTTATATACAAAAGGAATGGGACGTACAGAGTCCAAGCACCGACAGGGGTCTCCCCATGGCTCCTCACTTCCAGGACTCCGAGTCCATCAACAGCATGCTGCTCCAGCTTCAGAGATCTGGCTCCATCAGGGCAAAGCTGTGTGGTCTCTCCGCCGGCTCCTCCATCTTCTCAGATGCTGCCAGCTTGCCTGTGTTTAATCGTCTCTCTAACTAACTCCCAACAACTGTGGGAAGACAACTTCTCATCTTCACGAGGGAAATACCGCGAGATTTCCCAGGAGTCTCAGGTGAAAGCCATGCCCACACAGAGGCCTCATCGGCTACTCAATGGCTATCTCCAGATTAACAGGCCAGACTCCACCCCTATATTTCAATTATAAAATTAACATAAGCACATGACTGCCACACATGGAGTCCTCATGGGTTGGACTTATTCCACATTATTTTATTTGAGGTGTCTGTCTGTAAGCAATGGCCTACAGAAAGGTCTAAAGAAAAATTACTTCAGCATGGGGCAGTTGCATCAAAGCTTAAATTTGAAAGGTCTATGAAAACAACAACCAAACAAAAGCCCCCTACTGTCAGTGAGATGATTCAAATTCACAGTGGCTTCATCTGTTACAGAAGAGGCCTCCTCCACATGGTTTTGTTGGCCAGCGTCTTCACAGAAGTAGAGCTCCAAGGTTTTCTTCTTCAGAACTGCTGTGTAGGTTTGAGCTGCTAAGCTTCCATTTAGATGTCAAGCTCAGATCACTGGTGGCCCACATGAATCTTCGTGAGGGATAGGTAAAGTTTCTCATTTCATTCTGGGCAAAGGAGTGCCTGGAAGAGTTTTGAAGAAAGAATACAATCTGTGTTCTATAAAGTTGGCTCTTACAATAGTATGAACAATTGACAGCATAAAAAAAAAAGGAAGAGGTGAAGCAAAGCTAGAAAACTGGACTCGTTGCACTTTTGTCCTCAGAGGTGCTCTGAGATTATGAATCACAGGTAGTCAGGAAGCAGGGAAGTAAGAAGGAGGCAAGGTAGCATCAAGGAGCCTTGGTGATATAGGGGTGATGAGTTGGGTTGTGACCCTAAAAGTCAGTAGTTCAACACCATCAGCTGCTCAGCTGGAGAAAGATAGGGCTTTCGACTCCTATAAAGATGTAGTCTCAGAAATTCAGAGGGCGCAGTTCTACCAAGTCCTACAGGGTCCCTGTGGGTAGACATCAGCTCAGTGATAGCAAGTTTGCATTTATGTCTTGTTTTCGTGTCCTTTTCTTGGCTTTCATGGCTGGTTCTTCTCCAGCCCCACTGGATTATCCTCATGCCCCCCCCTGATGCTCGCCGTTGTGGTTACTGCGGGCCATTGAGTCCAGGTCGAGCCACGGCAACCTTGGAGAGCAGAGGAGAAGGACACCACAGTGGTTCTTAAGTGGTCATTTTTTCTGAGTCTGACCGTAACGTATTTTCCTCGTAGGAGAGACTGGTAGATTTAACAACCTTTTCCTTATCAGCCATGTGCTGAACCATTGAGACACCAGGCTTTCTTCTGTTCTATTTGACTACAATTTTTGGATATTCCAAAATCCTTGGTACTGGCTTCTTCTATGCACGCACACCTCTAATCTCACAATTTACACTTGCATCTATTTTCCATGACAACCACATGTGTTTCTCCTTCTTGAAGTCATTCAAACTTCCCTCTTGCCTCTACCCTGCAATCAGGCGTATTCACAGGGATTCTATAAAAGGAACAGGGACAGATTGCTCAATAAGCTAGGTAAGCTTGCTTACTTTTAAGATGATAAGTTAGCAGAATACCACAAGAAGGTCCTGTTTACTTGGTACTTTTCTTTGTCAGGATTTGTAGAACAGAAAAGAGGTTTGGCTCTATTGGAAGGTGGTATGGACTTGTGAATAAATCAGATGCCAGCCAGGCCTAGAAACAGAATTTATTTCTTTTACAAAAAAATTTTTGAAACAATTTCTGATGTGTTTTTTAAAATCATTTTACTGGGGGCTTGTAAAACTCTTACCAGAGTCCATACATACATCCACTGTGCCAAACACATTTGTACTTTGGCTGCCATCATCATTCTCAAAATGGTTTTGGTTTCCACTTGAGTCCTTGGCATCAGCTCGTTTTTGCCCTCCCTCCCCGGGCTTCTTCCTCATGAATCCTTGAAAATTTATAAATTACAATTATTTAGTAATGTCTTACAAGAACATCTCCCATTACCCACTTTTCTGTTGTCTGTCCCCAAGGGACAGGGTTATATATAGATCCTTAAAGTTGGTTCCCCTTTTCTAACACATCTTCCCTCCACCCTCCCACTGCTGCCACTCTCACCACAGGTCCTAACGTATCATCTGTCCTGGATTCACTATTTCTACTTCCTATCTGTATCAGTGTACTTCCTCTGGTCTAGCTGGATTTGCAAAGAAGATTTAGCATCATGATAGTCAGTGGGAGGAAGCATTTAAGAACTACAGGAAAGATGTATGTTTCATCATTGCTACACTGCATCCTCACTGGCTCATCTACTCCCGGCAACCCTTTTTAAGGGAATGTCCAGTTGCCTACAGTTGGCCTTTTGGTCCCCAGGCCACATTCCCCTTCATTCACAATGATGTGATCTTTTTGTTCTTTGATGCCTGATACCTGATCCCACTGACATCTTGGGATCACACAGACTGGTGTGTTTCTTCCATGAGGGCTTTACTGCTTCTAAGTTAGGGGTTGTTTGTTTAACTTGAAGCCTTTAAGACCCTAGGTGCTATATCTTTTGATAGCCAGGCATGATCAGCTTTCTTCATCACATTTGCTCATGCACTCACTTTGTTTTCAGCAAGTCTGAGCATCATGGAAGGCCAGTTTAATAGGACAAAGTGTTCTTGCATTGAGGGAGTACTTGATTAGAGGACCAATGTCCATCTGCTACCTTAAAACCATACCAATACATATATGCACATAGATCTATTTCCCCATCAGCATATATAAATGTATTTACATAAGTGCATGCCTGTATTTAGACCTCAAGACATGCCCCTTTTCTTCCAGTACCTTCCTCTATTTTCTTTTACTTTCCTCTTGTCCCACTATCATGTTCAGCCTTCATTTGGGTTTCAGTAACTATTAATATAGATTTTGGATCACTTGTTGTTCCCTTGTCTCTGGGTGTGTTAACACCACTTCCTTTCCCCCACCTCCCTGTCAGTCCCCTTATTTTCTCCTCCAGATTGTTTATCCCACCTACCTTATCTAAATAGACCTATAGAGATATGAATATGCAGAAAAACAAGACAGAACAGAAGAAATCAACAAAAGAAAACAAAACAACAACAAAACCAATGACAAAAAAAGAGAAAAGTCTGTACATCACTCAAGGTCTGTTTGTAGACCGTTAGGAGTGCTTTCTGTTTGTGTCTGATGGGGTGCTACACCCTGGCCCCAAAGTCTAATTTTGGTATTTCCTGGGAACGTCCTTGCTCTGTTCCCCTTACTGTCTATGACATAACTTTACTGTTCTCCTCAGTGTGGTGGGGTCAGATGGAGTGCACTGTATATCTATTTTTGTCCCTTATAGTGCTATGGGTCAGTGTGCAGTGTTGTATTTTGTAGTGGGCCCTGCCCTATGGTCCTCTCTGTGCATTCGATGCTCTGAGCAGGGATATCATCCTCAAGGCTTGATGTATTATTTTTAAATGTGAAATTTTCCACTGCAGATTGCTGAGTAAGAGTTAGGAAGCCTGTATTTACCTTGCTTAATAAGTGATCTGTCACTGAATAGGAATCTTAGATTGTCCTTTCCAAACCTGTTCTTCCTTGTCTGTTCCCACCTGATAAGCAGCACCACTTCCACCTAATTTCCAGAGAGCACAATCATAGATTTTTTTTTATTCCTCTCCTTTCTCCAATGTTCATGTTACATTCATCAGATACAGCTAACAATATACTTTAAATCGTCCACCTCCTGCTTCTCTTCTTCATCTCCACTGGATCCACATCATCATCATTTCACTTGTGGCAGTGAAAAAAGACATGTTAACTTCTTTAAGGATACCAGCTTTGTCATTTATAAGTTATTAAGCAAACAGGACCCAGGGAGATCATTTAAAAGCATAATTTCAATTATGTCATTTTCTTTCATAAGATTTTTCACTTAACATTCAAACTTTTACCCTATTTTTTTAAAAAGAAAGAAAAATCATTATCTCTAATTCACCAAGTATTATGATGAATAATGTTCTCTCCTGTTCTAGTCTATTCATACCAAATATCTTTCTTATTTCTTGAATATATCAAGCTCATTTCTGAATAGGATCCTCTGGGACATTTCTCATCCATCAGATCTTTGAAATAGTGTCCTTTCCTCAGCAGATCTTTCCTATTTTTGCTAATTGGAAGTCTCCAAGTACTCAATGAAGAAAATATTGCAGTTGCCAAGCACTTCATTTTGCTTATATCCACAGTCAACACCCATAGAAATAATAGGCAATCAAACAATATAGTGATCTACTGTACAAACCCTTGTAAGGTGTTAAAAAGCAAAATTGTCATTGATTATTAAATGGTACCTGAACTAAATCATAGTATTTCAGACACCTTTTATTTATATAAGTGTGTATATGTGTGTATATATACTGAACAATAATTAAATAAGACCAAAGAAAGATGGATGCATTTGAATTAAAGTGTTGGCAAAGAATATTAATGGTTAGAAGAAAAAACAAACAAATTTGTCATAGAAGAAATAGAAGCATAAAACTTTTTAGAAATCATGAAGATGGTGACAGTGGTATCAAGTACTTTGGGCATGCTATCAGAAGGAAGAGATACCTGGAAGAAGACACCAAAGACATCACCTTTGGTCAAGTAGAAGTTTGGCATAAAATAGCAAGATGGATTAACACCAGGGGCTACAATGAATTCAAGCACAACACTAGTTTGAGGGCTTCAGGGGGCCAGGCAGTGTTTTGTTCTGACATATTGTGGATTGGAACTGACTCAGTGGCATCTAACATTAATCACCTCATCTAAATCATGTTCACCTACACTACTCTGATCAGTCTTTAATTAGTATGGATTTACTCTTTTTTCTCTGATTAGGAAGTAAGCTTTATTGCCAGTTGTATTCAAAACTAGCTCGCCAACATTTTAAAAAGGGTGACTAAATAAGTATTATTTAAGTGTATAGTCTTTATTTTTTTTCGTGTTTAATCATTTTATTGGGGGCTCATGTGTTTCTCATAATACATAAATACATATATTGTGCCATACTTCTTCACATGCCTGCAGTTATCATCACTCTCTGAACCTCTCTACCTTTCCATCTGAGCCTCTGACCTCAGCCTCCCATCCCTTCCCCTCCATCCTTGCTCCCCACTCCCCCACCAACCTCAATACTCCATAATTTGTTTTGTCATAACTTACACTGTTCGATGTCTCCCCTTGCCCTCTCTTCCAGTGTCTGTTCCCCGGGTAGGGGGTTATAGGTAGATCCCTGAAGTTGGCTCCCCCTCTCCACCCCACCTTCCCTGCACCCATCCTGTAGCTTCATTCCCACTACTGGTCCCACGGGGTTCATCCATCCTGGGTTCCCTGCATTTCCATTTCTCATCTCCACAGTAGTGTAGAACTGGGACCGTGACGGTTGGAGGGAGGAACCCTTCAGGAACTAGAGGAAAGTTGTATGCTTCATTGCCACCTCACTGAGCCTCACTAGCCTGTCTCCTCCCCAAGACTCCCCTGTATGACAGTGTCCAATTACCCACAGGTGGGCTTTGGGTCCCCATTCCACTCTCCCCCCATTCATAGTGCTGTGTTTCTTGTTCTTTGATGTTTGATATCTGCTCCCTTCAGCCTCCTGTGGTCACACATGTTAGTGTTTTTCTTCCATGTGGGCTTTGCTGCTTCTGGGATAGATGTCCATCCATTCACCATCAAGTCTTCACGATCCCAGGTGCTTTTGGTAGTTGGGTGCCATCAGATTTCTCCTCTCTGTCTGTGTCGGCTCCCTTCTGTCTGGGTCTTTCCACAATTCATGGTCGTGCAGGCTGGTGTGCATCTTTTAAGGTGGGCTTTGTTGTTCTTGGGCCATGTAACCATTTGTTCACCTTAAAACTTTTAAGTCCTCAGATGTCACATTTTTGATAGCTGGGTACCATCAGCCATCTTTACCACTCTTGCTCAATCCCCACAAGTCTTCAGTGGTTCTCTCATGCGAGATCGCTCACAGTGACACAATCTTTCCTGTTTGATGCCTGTGGCCTGGTCCTTTTGACATCTCGTGGCTACTTCTTCCCTGTGGGCTTGGATACCTCTCTGCTGGATGGCCATTTGTTTATCTTCAGGCTTCGAGACCCCATACTCCATGTCCTTTGGTAACTGCACCCCATGGGTTTTCTTCACCACATTTGCTTATGAACCTATTTGACTTTAGTGATCACATTGGGCCAGTTAGCATTCTGAAATGCCAAATTAGTAGAACAAAGAAAGTGTTCTTGCCTTGAGGGAGAGCACCTGAATAGGGATCCAAGGTCCAGGTTCTATCTTAATATTAAACATATAAATATAAATATATGTATCAGGATTTTCCCTCCTTACAATATGTGCTTATGTTTACATATGTACATATCTGTGTTTAGACCTTTATAAGTGCCCCTTGCCTTCTAGTTCCTTCCTCTATTTCCTTCTGCCTTCTTCCCGTTCCACTGTCATACTCGGTCATCATTTGGGTTTCAGTACTTTCTATTACATTATCCTTACTTTGGCCCCACCAGGTCTCCCACACCCTCCCTGTCATGATCTGCAGACTACCCATTGTTCTCCCCAGCCCTGAGTCTGTCCAGGCTCCCCCTTCTCTCCCCTCTCCCCCATGTTCCCCCAGTCTTCCTTTCCTCCCCACTGTCCAACAAGTAGTGGTCCTTTCTGGATTAGATCCAATTTGGGGGCTCAGCCTGCATTTCTTTCCCACCATATGACCCCCACAATGTCCTCTGTCATTGTCTACTTTCGTAAGGAGCAGGTCCTGTTGTTGTTTGCCCGGTCCCCCCATGGTGTAGGTTTCTGCAAGGGTGTAGTCTTCTGGGCGTCATGGGCAGGGATCTGGTCATCGTGGGGACCAGACTATCTCTCTTTCTCATCCTCTGTATCCACCTGTCTCCATGTGAGTATGGCATTCTGGTCCCTCCACAAGTCTGTTCTCTGCCACAACTACTTCCAAGTCTGGTTGTGGCTGGTCCTATAACAATCTCTTTCCATGCCTTCTTCCATGTGACTGCTCTGTCTTCATGGTAAGACCTGCATGCCTGCTCCAGCTCCTTTGGAGATAAGAACTGTACTCTCCCCCCGAGGTGGGCTAGAGTCCTCCTCCCTCTGATTGTATAGTCTTTAATATCACCATCTTAAATCCATGTCACTTGCATGGACACAGGATGCAGAACTATTTTAACTTTTCATATCAAGCATTGTGATTACCGTTAGGTAACATCAAGTCGGTACAGACTCAGCAGCTGTATGCATAACAGAAGAAAACAGTGACTAGTGGGATAGTATCATATATACTTCTGTATAAGCCAAGTTTTTCAGCACAGTTTTTATGCAGTTTTGTGATAAATTTAGGTGCCACAGCTGATATTTCGGTTGGCTTATACTCGAGTATATACGGTGATTATACCTGCCTGTGATAGTTAGACAATTTCTTGTCTACTTGTGAAATAGAGTGAAGGGGTAGAGGTTAGCCTGTCAATCTGGTCACAACCTGATGACGCCTCCTGATGGACATGGTCTTCTCATGATGATTCTGGGAACATGCTATCCTTCTTCCTGGAAGCAGGTCTCTCTCTCTCTCTCTCTCTCTCTCTCTCTCTCTCTCTCTCTCTTTCTCTCTCTCTCTCTCTCTCTCTGCTTCACCTTCCTGTTGGGGAGTCACCTGGAGAAGCACCCACTAACACTGGATCCACAAGATTTTTCACCCACCAGTCAGTGATCTTCCTGTATACACTCTCATTGCATGTGCTATATGAGTCTGAAGAGGGGTTTATTGACCAGTACTAGACATATGGGCTATTATCAGACTTGTGGACTTGATCTGGACTGTGCTTGGATATGTTCTCAATATGCAGTTGTTCTTTGATGCAAAATTCTTCCTTTATATATATGAATATCTATGGACTAATTTCTCTACTCAACCCAGTCTAACAGATGGCCAAAAGTTACCTTATGCATACCAGTGACCAACAAATTTATTCTGACTCTTAGTACACATTTATGTTAGAGTAGAAGAGTGCTCCACAGAGTGCTCAGTGACTGGTTTTCAGAAGCAGATAGTCAGGCCTTTCTTAGGAGGTGCCTGTGTACAGACTCTAACCTTCATTCTTAAAGTCAGCAGCAGATATCTTTAACCATCTGTCCCACTAAAGGGACCTGTGACCATAGTAATAGGATCTTTTAAACTCTGTGATCAGTACAATCAGTTCTTGGCAATCCCTCTTCTTAAAGAAATCCACCCTAGGAAACCTAGCCCATGTTGGCATCTCCATTGCTCCTGCTGCCACTCTTGCCTTAGCTCAACACATATCTGTTTTCCTTTTCTTCTTTGTGTTTCGCTAGCTGCATAGAGATTGAAGGGTTGGAGATCATTTTACTTCATTTTTTAGGCATCAGTATTCAGGATGACTCTTAGTTATGTGCTCTTGCAACCTTGCTGTAGTGCCTGTGCACCTTGAACAAGGATGTTTTTGCAGGCTTCTTTTTAATTTGTAAAGAGGAAGAACAGGAGGCCCAAAGGTGATTACGAGCCAGAGCAGTTCATCATTAAAAAGGTCTGAGGCTTGTGGCAAACGGATGACTGTAAGATGCAGGTCAAATGGATTTGGCACCATTCAGGCTCCGGCTAAATTACAAAAATAAATAGCACTCTAATTAACCAGAGTAGTTAGCACATAATTCAGATGTCTAGAACTCTTGCTGATTGTGGTTTTTTAAAAAAAATTAGGTTTGCATTGTATATTACACAAATAAGCAAAAAAAGAAAAGCTTTCCATTGGTGTGTCTGGTCTTTCATATACAGGCTTCAGGGGAATGAAAGCATTACAGATTTCTGCAAAATCTCAAAATACTTTTACTCAACAGAAACAGAACAAAACAAAAGGTAAAATTTCTTTTTCAAAGAGAATAAAGGATTAACCTAGGGAGGGGAAGACGTTTTGCATTGTGTTGTTAAGCACTGCACATATCCTGAGTTGGGCATTTTAGTACCTTACAGATGAGTGAAAAACATAGTAAGTAATATGGAAACAACATAATTTGCAAGCTTTGTAACTAAATCTGCCTCATTAATTGCTTTCTGTAGGAAGAAAGCAGCACCTCTGTGTTAGCACATTGGAAAATTATTTAGCTCAACTTAGAGTTTGAAAGAATAAATAGCATGAATGCACAAATGAAAAATGATCTCAACGCCTGATAAGTAGATGCAAGCAGTCGTGGAAGTTGTAAGAGACACTGAGACGTAAGAGAATACTGTGTACACATTAGGAAAAGTGGGGCCAGGGGGGCGGTGTTAGAGCCTTGCCACAGGAAATAAAAACATAGAGGTGAAGCTGGACTTTGTGATTGCAGAAAATAAGCATTAAGAAATACCCACAAAAGCTGTACAGATATAAGAAAAGATCAAAGAAATACCTGAAAAAGACAAGCAAAGAAATCCTGCGTTTTCGGGCATTTAAATTCAAACAAGTGAAAGTCCCATGGAGCCCAGCTCTACGCTGACACCTGTGGGGCTGCCCGGAGTCAGATTCAACTCAACAAACACAGATACTGATCCACAGTGCAAAAGTTAATTAAAGCGGGTCTATTTTATTCTTTATAATACAAGTCCGTTTTCTTTCTACCCTAAATTGTGTGAAAACATCATAATAGCTCATCTAATAAATGACTGAGTGATCACTATATCAAGTACTATACTAAACAGTGTAGACAATATTCCTCAAAGCTCATGAATCCTCAGGAGGGAAAATTATGATCTGCGTTTTACGGAAGAGGAGGCTGTGTTTCACAAGCATGTCAGAGATTAGTCAGAGGATTTCCAGATAAAACGAGTGAAGGGCTTGGGGATCCAACATTCCTATCCTGAACTACTCTTCCAGAGTGTCTAACAGGTTCTTGCTTTCCTGGGAATGAATTCCACAGCCAGTTAATCGGAAGCCTGTCCCTGTGGATCCCATTTGTAAGGAAATATGACCACCAGTAATGCAGTGCTTACTGCATATGAAAGTACAATTGAAAGTACAATTTGGCCAAGTGTCTTAAATGGTCTCTCTTTTTCCACTCAGCATGTGGTTTTCCTCTGTGCAGGATGTCACGAGAGGCAAACAATACTACATTTTTCTTTCCTCTTCCTGGGAGTTGTCTTCCAGTGACTTAGTCCTCTATACAATCTGGGCTTTAGACTTTATAATAAATAGGCGAGTAACTCATGAATCTTGCAGAGTGACGTTTGGCTTGCTGTATTTTTCTTTATGACCAATATGAGTGAAAGTATTTTACACTCAATTTTTTATTTTAAAGTGATTTGAAGGCTAGAATATTGAGAAAAATTGTAATCAAAATTTTAACCTCTTTGTCCTTTTACTCATTGGGTAATTTTTCAGAAGGAACCTTCTCAGAATAAATTCATCTTAAAAATAATTACTCTGTGTAGGGGGGAAAGCAAAAAGTTTATGGATTTTTACATCTCTTAAGAATTGAGTTATTCAATTGAAGGCTTATAATTTATATCTGTACTAATAAAAATCAGATACATTCTAATATTATAGCTGCCATGTAACATTTTATGTGACAGATAGCAATATGCACAGTTTCTCTCAACTTAATAAAAGTCCACTTATCATGGAATCATTTATTCATTTACCTATAACAATTTATTAAGTAGTTGCTATGTATTAGGCATTCAACTAGTAATGAACTCTATAATTCCTATTTTCTTAAAGAGCTATAATCTAGGAGATGAGACACTAAAAAGAAATAACTTTTCCAATGGTTATAATTATTCTGAAGAATCTCTATCCATGTGGCTTGATAGATACCCATGGGTGGATTGGATTCGGGAAGGCCTCTGTGGGCATGTAGCATATGTTCTGAAAACTGTGTGATCAGAAACCCATCAAATGGTGCAGGGGAACAGTATTGCAGGTTTTGAAAACAGGCCTAATGTGAAAACCATGCTGATGTCTTTAGGGAACAGAAAGAAAGTCAGTGTGCCTGAACCACTGAAAGGGCAGGGAAAAAAATGTTGCGATCAAGTAAGCAATAGTTAGGGGGACAATAAGCCCTGGAAAATGATGGTATTGTATTAAGATGACCATTAAGAAACAATGGAGGGTGGAACCTACTACATTGAACTTGAATCTTCACATCCAGAGACCACACTTCTAATCACATTTTGAACTCAATCACTGTGCACCAGACAGTGTTTGAAATCCAGGGTGTTCCATTGCCATGCAGAAAAAGCCTTACCTTGTATTCCAGATGGCATAACAGAGACAATGTAGTACTTATGGGTGGTTCTCTTTAAATATCTGTCTTTCGTGCTTGATTTGATGGTTGAAGGCGTATCTGCATTGTTGATCTGTTGTAATTGTCCAAGAAGCTTGTACAATTCTTAACATTTGCTCTTAGGGTCAACTGATCGCCACCCTGTGTACTGTACAATGAAACACTGCTCAGTCTTGTGCCTCACAATTATTCTTATGTTTGAGCCCACTGTTGCAGCACTGGCGTCCATCCATCCATCCATCTTATTGAGTGCTCTCCTCTTTTTTCACTGCCTCTGTACTCTACAAAGTATAATGTCTTCCTTCAGGGATGGGTGTCTCCTGACAACATGTCCAAAATAGATGATGTGAAGACTCATCATCCTTGCTTTTAAGGGGTGGTTTTAGTCCAGGTAGACTAGAGAAATAAATTCATAGACATTTATGTGTATAGATAAGAGCTATAGATATAAGAGCAATTGAGAAAACATCCCAGTCCAGACCAGATCAAGTCCAAAAGTCTTATATTCTGATACCAATTTATAAAGCCCTCTTTAAACTCACAAAATACATGCAATGAAGCCAAATGCAGAACGGTCACAGGTCAGTGAGTAGGAATTCTTGTGGGTCCGGTGGTTTTGTAAGCATCTTAGTGCTGGCTGGGTCTCCACGTGACTCATCCAGCTTAGGGCACTAGTATAGTTCTGTGTGTCTTGTTAGATGCAATATCCCCCAGGGAGTCAGCCCTGTCAGTAGAGAGTCTCACAGAGACTCTGCCTCTGTCCTGCCTCTAGTAAGTTATCTATCTTCTTAGCACCTCCAAATGAGATCATCCAGCTGTGACTTGATTGTCAGGCTCAACTCCCACCCCTTCACTCCAATCATCTCAAATTGACAACATATTATGTAACTACAACAGAAGCAATCTGGCAGAATTTTTTCCAAGACGAAACTGTTTGTTCTTTTGGAAGAACATGGTACTTTAAGTATTCTTCACAAACAGTACAATAAAAAAATCATGAATTCTTCTGAAATCTTCCTTAGTCAATGTCCAGTTTTCACTGCACATAAGACAATTGAAAATGGCATAGCTTGGAATAGGCACACTTTTGATGTTGTGCCTAGGCTTGCTTTTTGCTTTTCCACATCTTGCTTTTCAACACGTTGCAGAAGCCATGTGCAACACAAGGGCCTTTTGACCTCTTGACTGCTGCTTCCAGTAGCATTGGTTGTCTATCCAAGCAAGAGGAAATGCAGGACAGCCTCAATCTCTTCTCCATTTATCATAATGTTACCTATTGGCCTAGTCAAGAGGATTTTGATCTTCTTTACATTGAGTTGTAATTTATACTGAAGGCTGAAATCCTCAAGCAATGTTGTGTCATCTGCACATCATAGTTTCTTAGTAAGCTTTTCTATAATTCTGATCATCTGGGACTTTTCTTATCAGTCAGACCTTTGAAATTAGTATCCTTTCTCCAGATTACAGCTCTTTCCTATTTTTTGCCAATTGGCAAAAAAAGTCCTCAACAACTCATGGAAAAATATTGGAGTTGCCAAGCACTTTGTCTTGTTTGTATGCACAGTCAACACCCATAGAAATAATAGAACATCAAACAATATATCCAATGGGCATACCTACTGCACAAACCTCTTTAAAGTGTTAAAAAGCAAAATGGTCATGTTCTTCCTGTGGACTGGTCTACAAATGTGCCCCGGTATAGTCTTAAGTGGTTCCCATGCAAGCACCTCAGGACATGTTTCTCTTTTCAACCTTCGGGCCCCAATTGAAATCTGTCTCTCTAAACAACAACAATAACAACACACACACACACACACACACACACACACACCTTCTTTGAACTTTCAGACCTTGGTTAGCTACCACTGGAAAGGTGCAGGAGAAGACAATGGGTTGTTGATGTTGCATTATCACAGACTATTGTAATGTCTAACAGAGCCTTGGTGGTACTGTCAGACAGGAGTTACTACTACTCATTGCAAGATAGGTGGTTCAAACCCAGCAGCTACTACTCCACAGAAAGTTGAATTAGAGTCACTTGGAGTTGGAATTAAATTGAGGAGTGGATCGGTTGTGGGTATTATACTATCTAGCAATCAATTTCTTTTTTACTAGACTATCAACTCCCTGAGAGCCGGCCCTATATTTAATTATGGTTCCTGCTCCACCTCTCATTCTGATTGACTATACCCCTTGCCATTGTCATTGGACTGGTTCTGCCTTAGAAAGAGTGGCTGAATGGACTGACCAGAACTGGTTGATAAGGTTTCCAAAGTTCTAATCTTTACGGAAGCAGATTGCCTTAACTTTTTCTCACAAAGTAGCTCATGGTTTCAAATAGAGAACCTTCTATTGCTTGAAACACTGTGTCCCAAGTCTTTTCCTCATAGACCTGTGTCTGGAAAATAACCCTCTGTCATCTAGTTAGGGCCCCTGGTGATGGAGTGGGTTTCCAGGAGGGCTGCTAAGTGCAAGGTGAGCAGTTTGAAAGCACCAGCCACCCCTCTGGAGAAAGATGAGGCTTTCTGCTCCATCAGGAGCTTGCAGCCTCACAACTCCACAGGAGCAGTCCCACCCACCCTTTGCTAGACCGTGAGTGTGAGTCCTAATAGACTGGATGGCAGGGAGTTTGGGTTGGCAACTAGTTGATTGCACATCACGGTGACATTTTCCGCAGAGTGGAAGGCCTCGCTAGGGTTTCAAGACTGTGAATCTTCACCGAAGCTGGTGCCTCACCTTGCATGGGCGAGCTATTGCGGGGTACTGAGGACAAGCCTGCTGTAGTTTGCCGCAGCCCAACAGCTCACTCACCACAGCACCTGGTCAGAGAAGTCACTCATTTTTTTTTCCTTGATATAGTTCATCTTTTCTTTTTAAATAATTTTATTGGTGGCTCTTACAACTTTTTTTTTAGCTTTTTAGACATCACTGCCCTCTGGTGGTGGAAGTAGGAGGCCCAGCCTTTGCTCCTGTGAGCTGGAATTGAACCTCCATCCCAGTGGGCCACAGTCCCACACACAACCACTACGCCATACATTTCCAAACATTTTCCACTTGAGCCCTTGGTATAAGCTCCTCTTAAAAAAAAAAAAAAAAAAGCTATTCCCTCCCCCCCTTTTTTTAATGAATCATTTTATTGGGTACTCACACACCTCCCCTCACGATCTATACATACATCAATTGTATGCAGATCTCATTTGCACATTTCTTGCCATCATCACTCTCAAAATATCCTCCCTCTACTTAGGCCCCCAGGACCAGCTCCCCATATTTCCCTTCCTTCCTACCCCCCATAAATCTTTAATAATTTACAAATTGCTATTTCATATCATATACTGTCCAATATGTCCCTTCACCACTTCCTTGCTGGCCATGCCCCAGAGAGGAGGTTATATGTAGATCCCTGAAATTAGTTCCCTCTTTCTACTCCACCATCCTTCCACCCTCCCAGTCTTACCCCTCCCATCACCCATCCTGAGGGAATATCTATCCTAAGTTCCCCATGTTTCCGCCTCCAGTGTACATCCCCTGTTCTAGTCAGGCTTGTCTGGCAGAACCGAAAGCATGACAGTGAGTGTGAGGAAGCATTTGAGAACTAGAGTAAAGATGCATATTTCGTTGTTACTACACTGTACATTAACTGGCTCATCTCTTCCCTGTAACCCCTCTGTAAGAGGCTGTCGCTTCACATATTAATGGGCTTTGGGTTACCAATCAGTACTTCCCCTTATTTATAATGATATAATTTTAGTTCTTTGATGCCTAACACCGGATCCCTTCAACACCTTGTGGTCACACAGGCCGGTGTGCTTCTTCCATGTGGGCTTTGTTGCTTCTGAGCTGGATGGCCGCTTGTTTACTAAAGCCTTTAAGACCCCAGATGCTTTATCTTTTGATAGCTGGGCACCATCAGCTTTCTTGACCACATTTGCATATACACACATTTGCCTTCAGTGATCAGGTAGGGAAGGTGAGCATCATGGAATGCCAATTTAATAGAACAAAGTGTTCTTGCATTTAGGAAGCACTTAAGTGGAGTTCCAATGCCCATCTGCTGTTCTACTACTAAGCCTATATGTATAAGTTCATTGATCTATTTCTTGCATTGTCACATATAGATATATGCACCTATGTACCTGCCTGTATTTCTATGCTCTTTACCCTGAATTCTTTCCTCTATTTCCTTTTACTTGCCTCTTGTCTCAATATCATACTGAGCCTCCATTGGGTTTCAGTATTTTCTCTCTGTTACATTACGCTTGGTCAAGCACTCCTTGATTTCAAAAGGTAAAAAAAATGACTCAGTGCTGAGCCTATTAGCTGCCATTTAAAAGCAGATCACACCTCATGGGTACATTTTTTTTTGAAAGAACGCTGCCTTCACCTTGAGGAGTCCTGGTGGTGCTGTGGGGAGAGCACTGAGCTGCTTCTCCGCCCGTCCTGGGAGAAAGCTGGTCACTCTGTGTCTGTAATGTTTGGCAGCCTCAGCAATGCGCTATAAGCTGGCTATGAGTTTACATCCTACGGATGGCAAAGGGATGGTTTTTTGACTGTTCATATTGTTGTCTTCCAGTCAAATGAGTTCAATTTTATTTTACATGGTTTTATGCTTAATATGTTACTACAGAGAATCTTTTATTATTTCACTTTATTTGATACAGTTTTGAATTTAGCATGTAACTACAGAGCTAAATAACATTGCATTCTGAGATAGAAGAGAAACAGGAGAAGTGAACCTAGTATTGACACAAATCTGTCTGAAAGGCCCACTTCTCAGAAAAGCTGAGGGGAGTGAGCAGTCCTGGTGGACCATACAGCAGGTGGGGGCCCTGAAGAAAGTTCTCTGGCCATGGGGTCCATGTTGACTTTCAGTCCTCTGAGAGCTAAGGCTGCCAATAGTCTGGCTTGATGGCTGACAGTCAACTTGTGAGAAATTTGGACTCTGCTGCCTTACTACAGGAGATCCGGGTGGCTGTCTAAAAAGGGCTGGGACATGGTGTTTGTGTCTCATGAATAAAATCAGAGTTCTCTGATATGGTTGACAAAAACCCTAGACTACGAAACCAAATGCAGGCAAGAAAAGTACAGACAGTTTCCACTTTTTCTTTGTCCCCCTCCTTCCCTAGCATCACCAGCGTTCAATTCAACCCAAGGAACCAGGAACTGAGGAGGAAGGAAGTAATTGACATTCAAAGCCTCTATTTTTAGACACCTTTACACTTTCTTTTGCTTCTAACTAGCAAGGATTTTTCCAAACAAGCTTTTAATTAGCAGGTGAGTTTAATTGATATGTGGGTTTCTCAGAAGGGGAAAAGGACCTCCGTGTGGAGAAGGAGGGGGAGGGCCTCCATCACTCTGGCTCACAATAGAAGACCATTAATTCATTTGCACCTGGATGTTTTAAAGGATCCATTTACTGTAGCAAAGAAAGAAGGCCGAGAGTCAAAAGGTTGGAATCTGTCAGAGGAGAAAGAGAGGCACTATAATTTAACATGCTCTGTGGATGATTTAAAACTTGGAAAAATATTGCTGCTGACTTCCAAATACAGAAAACGTACTTATTTGCATATAGTCAGGTTTTGTCCAAGTGTTGAGAAAAGATTAATGCTTAAAAATCAATGCCTTTAATTTTTTAAGAAAGTTTTGTTCTGCAGTAAATTAAAAAAGTGAAACATAAAAATTGCTCATCGATCTTAAAGAAGCATTTTATTAATTTAATTCAATGTGAAGATACTGATTATTAACTCACATAGATGTTTAAAAAGTTAAATCCAAAGTACATAGTCTTGAGTATTATGATCAGGTATGAGGTGGGAAGGAGAGAGATTCATACTCAGGTTTCAGTAAAACCTGAAATTACCGAAAGCACAAAAGGTATATATGCTTTGAATCAGAAACTACTGGTTGATTGAAACCAAAACCAATGCTGATTAAATGAAGTGGGGGGAAATAGGATAAATTAAGTATCAATTCAAAGCATATTGGTTATTTCTGAATCAAAGGAATGGCTGAACAATCATGCCTCAAAACAGAACAAGAGCTATAAATGCCAAAAATGATCCCAGTTGCCAGCCATCTATTTTGACATTGTGATCCCAGGTGGGCAGACTAGAACTCCAGTCCATAAATTCTCCAGGTTGTGACCTTACAGAAGGAGATTGCCTTCCAGAGTGTACCTGGGTCTTGGATTCCAAATATCTTTGTCAATGATGAGCATTTAACTATTTGCACCAGCTGGAGACTCTATTAGATCTGGGCCCAAACTAATATATTTATTCCTGCCACATCAGTTCTCACTTGTCGCAACTGCTCTTAAGGTTTCCAATCTGTAAATCTACAGTGTCGCTGCCACATCTTTCTCCAGTGGAGCAGTTGGGTCGGTAAAACCTCTGGAGCTCTGAAGTCCAGGTAAGAGAAACTAGTGGAGGATCTCTTTTGGAATCTGCTGTCAGAATCACTAAGCTCTTTGCTGTCCCCTTTCCTATCATTAAGAAGACCAAAATCTCAATTTCTAGGACAGAGGATTTGGTTGTTGGCGCTTGAGTTAGATGCACATTAGTTAGTTAGTTCTTCAGTTCTACCAATTATCATCTGCTATGTTGGAGAAAAAGTTAAGAGGGGGCAAAGATACAATACAACTTAGATATACTTAACTTCAAACAGGTAGCATAAATAATTTGAATGATCTTCAGGAAAATCGTGGGAGAAAGGAATGAAAGACAAAGCATTCTTCCCATAAATCTTTTGAAGCCCCCTACTACAGAGAGACATGCAAAACTGAAAAAAAAAGATGTAGTTACTCAAGCTTCCTTCTGGTACTTGCCCAGCTTCCAAACTGCCTGCCTGCTTCAGTGTGATTATAGGTGTGGAGTGCACGCGTTAAAGTGCATAGTCTCCATTAGCCAGAGTGGACGTCTGCATTCCAGAGAAAGAAAAGTCTACTCTGATTCCCTGCAGCGAACAACTATTAAAAAAAATGGCTGCACTTTTACCCTTTAAGATTCCTTTTTAGATTATTTGGTATTTATTCTTTTAAAAAGCCTTAAATAATAGCTTGGACCCTGCTGAGTTCACTATAGAACTGTCAAAGACTTGTATTTATTGGACAAATGGTAGTTACATGGAACACAGAGTTCTAGAAGAGAAGCAAACTACATAAACATCGCTTACCCCTACATTCCTGCTTTAATGATGGGCCCAAGCTAAAACTTTTAGTATATCTACAGAAGAAAATAATTCTGTGATACTATGAAGGGTTAGTTCAGTATTTAAGAATGATCTAACCTCTCCAGGCTAATGTTGGAATCTTAATACAGATTCTGAAAAACATTTTATCTCTTTAAAAGGGAAAAAATGAGTAAGGATATTCTGAAAGACTACTGCCTACCTCATGGTTAGTAAAAATATCATCCGGTGGAAATAAGTCCAGATTTTGGCATAGTTTTTCAATTCATAACTTGGCAAACTGGGCTTACACATAGGTCTTTTGGATGTGTGGTAGGCAAATTGGACAAAAATGTCATCTCTAATTACAATTCTGCCTTGTATGGTCTGTGATCCTCTCTTTGTAGCACTCATTAGAATGTTAGCAAGGCAAGCTCTGATAGCAAACAGTTACCTGAGTCTGGTATATGCCAGTGATAGGAGAGTAATGAAAATAAGAACCCCTGAATGCTGTAATTGGTGATCCAACCTCCCAGACTACTGTAAATTAATTGGCCAGATGTTCCCTACCCAACAGTAATGGGGGATAATGTAGGAGACTGAGCTTCCAACCTTCCCCAGGTGTGCACATTTGAGCAGAGAAAAGTGATTATGAGTGACATGATGACAGGTGCAGTGCCCATGTTCCACAGTGCCCTTGTGTATCTGTGATATATTTAGGATTTTTTCCCCTGAGGCATTTCAGAGATATGAAAATAGACAAGGAACAAAACCAAAAGGCTCTTAAAATAGGAAAAGCTTGGGAGTTATGAATATCATAGTATAAACCCTAAATGAAGAAAGCTAACAATTGTGAGTAGCAGAGGGTATATGTATTAATTACAGTTATTGTTGGGTGCACACATGTCTGTCACTCTCAGCTCTTGTTACAATTATGTCATAGATACTGTACTGAGTGCTTTACATTTTCCAATTTAGCCTTTAAGCTTTAGAGACGGATACTTAAACCATCACTATATTCTTGATAAGGTAACAAGATTCCGTAGAGACCGAACTGGTCTTTCATCATTATACAATTGAGAAATAGAAGTGTGGAGTAGAAAATCAAATATTACCACTCAGGGAGGATACATAATTTAGTAAGTGTTGTTGATATATGTAAGCTCATGTAATACACTGCTGTGACAGTAATGTATGGTAGCCTCATGTGTGTCAGGTTACATAGGGTTTCATGGGTTAATGCTTTGGAAGCTGAACGTCAGGCATTTATTCCAAGACTTTTCTAGGGGAGCTTGCACTCCCAGCCATTTTTTTCACATCTAAACACATTAAATGGTGGTGTAGTAGGATAAGTATTGGGCTGCCAACCACAAGGACATCAGTTAGAAAACGCCGGCCCGTCTGAAGGAGAAAGATGATGCTTTCTTCTCCTCTGAAGAGTGACAGTCTCAGAAGCTCACGGGGTGTTCCATCCTGTCCTGTAGGCTCACTATGATTCTGAATTGACTCTCTGGCAGTGAGTTTCATATAGATATGAAAGAGAAAGAGAGAGACTCCAAAAGAGTATGCTTATATCTCTTTAAACCAGAAGCAATGGTGCTGTTCATTACTTATACTTTCTCATTTAACTCTCACAACCACAAAGAGAGGGAGAAGTTCTTGTTCCGTGGATGAAAATGTGTTTGCTTGGTTCATATGTTCAAGACCATACACAGATAAAAGGTAATTGTACAATAAAAAACCCAATTGTAGGCACACAAACCTAATTTGTTTGACTCCAAAAGCTAGATCTCAGGGAAAGGGATGCAGGGTTACATAAAGGTGTGTCTTTAGCAAATGAGAGGGTACATGGATAGTGAATTAAATCTGATTTACTTTATTGTCTGTGTTCACTTGTGTACATGGACAATTAAAGTGATTACTTTGCCATCTTCCCTGTACAACATTTCTGTAGGCTTCCGTTTTGAATGGAGCCCAAGGTGCCCCCTAATTATTCCAGGCAATTGCCATCAAGAACTATTTAGGAAGAAAATATTGTTCTTCTAATAAAACAGCACAGCTGTCTCAAAGCACGTTAAATCCATCTTTTTAAAAGATGTGCACTTTCTAAAATAATGTCGTCGCCATTTGTCTTCGATGAAAGAAGATATTTCAAAACCAGGAACACCTATCATAATAAACCATTAAGATGACTCCAGCCTTTCAGTGTATTTTTAGAATTTCATATTTCACCAAATGTTGTTATATATAATTCATGGTAGTGGGATATGATGGGATATGACAGTTATCTCATTTATGAAGAAAGACCAAATAACTCATTGTCCCACATCTACAAATAAGTTATTCTTTTCCCAAAGCATATGCTTCTGTTTTGTTAGTTCCTTCACCTTAATGAATTTTCTTTTAAACATAATACTTTGTACAAAAGACTTTGACCGTTAATATAAATCTGGCAATTGTGAGAAAAGGAAAATTCCTGGACATTAGGCTTGCTGATCCTAAAATGAAACATTGACAATGCGATTTATATTTCTATTTAGAAGTAAAAAGTGACTTCAAGTTGTAATTGTTTTCTAGTATTTCATTGTTTTCTGCCACATGTCAAATTCATACAAGGAAGCCTAGCCTGTTTTTCCTGCCCTTTCAGTAGATACCATCGGTTTCAGTTCCAAAGGATTCTAAGCTTCTGTTTTCCTTTCACTTTTCAATTTGAAAAAATTCCCGTAGTTGATTCTAACATCAATGAGTCATAACTGAGTCTAGAACTTGCAAAGCTAAGTGTGGAGATTTCTAGTCTGTGGGTCGTGCAGATGGTCGAGCACTTTGATACTCACTGGGAGGTTAGCAGCTTTAATCCACCAAGAGGCACTCTAGATCAGCACTTCTCAGCCTGTGGGTCACGACCCCTTTCACGGAGGTTGTCTGATTCATGACACATAGTAAAATTATAGTTATGAAGTAGCAACAAAAATCATTTTATGATTGGGGGTCTCCACAACATGAAGAACTGTCTTAAAGGGTTGCAGCATTAGGAAGGCTGTCTTAGATAACAGGCTAGTGGGCTCTTTCTAACAGATAGCCATTGAAAGCCCATCGAGAACAGCTCTACTCTGATATCCAGGGGTTTTCCACAAGAACAAACCAACTTAAAGGCAACAGGTACTAGTTATTATAATACAAACATGCTTAGAGCGTTCAAAACATACATGGAGATAATAAAATAAAACACTTCTTCGTTAAGCTGTTTGCATCAATGTGTGGACCATAAGCCTCAGCATATTTCTTATGGTTTTTATTCTTATTTCTACTCTACAGTGCCCTCATTGGTTAAACACCTTGAAGACAAAAGATATTTCCTATCCTTCTTGTAAGCACTATTGGATAGTCAAAAAATAACTGGTTGTCTCTCAAGTGGAATTGAACTGTAATGAATTTAATACTGTTCAAGAAAAAAAAAACAGTCCCATGTAGAAAATATCACCCCATAAAAAGTACTTGATGCATTTAACAGTGTCTTATCAAAAAACTTCAATAATACACAAGAGTTGAGGGACGGATATATGAATACAAAAAACGTTTTTTAACCCAGCTCCAACAATTGTTAACACAAGGCCAATCTTATTTTACAGTTTTAATTATTTATCCCTTTCCTTCCAGAATTTTTTTAGCCTTGTATTGTGAATTACATTGAGGTTTACAAGATGAATCATCAATTTATGTTAAATAATGTATATATTTTGTTTATCTCATTTATCAAAACCCCCTCTCAGGAGCATCATTTATCCTCACTCCTCCCTAATTTCTTCCTTCTTTCCTTACTCTTCTGAAGTGTATCTTGTGATAAGTGTGACCCTTTTGATGTGACGTGATTGATTGTTCCAAGATGCATGTCTCAGAGTTATTGTTTCTGTTATAGACATGTGTTTTGTTTAGCTAAAAGCTGAACAGTGGGAGTGAATTCAATTTCAGACCTGAAGGGTGGCCATTGTCTTAAGGGTTCCACCAGTGTCTTCTGACTAGTAAGTCTGTTCTCTTTTGTTTCCTATTTCTCCCCCATTTTTCCAAGATCTTCTAATTTGTTCTCTTTCAGAGCAATTGTTCATGGTAGCCAGGCCTCATCTGGTTCTACTGATCTCATACTCATGAAAATTGATGTTCTCAAGATCAAAAAGATTTTTTGACTAACTGATTCCACATGTCTTCTATGTTTATCTCTCTGCTTTCCTTCAGATGGGAAGAAACCAATAGTTGTACTTACATAAGTTCTCACAAGCTTTTGAGACCCTTGCTGCTTCTCAGTAAAGGGAAATGTATTCCTGTAAAGTATTTACTATACATACTTATGTATAAGCCAAGTTTTTCAGCACATTTTAATGCAGTTTTGGTGGTAAAACTAGGTGCCTTGGCTGATATTCATGTCGGCTTATACTCAAGTACATATGGGAGTTATGTCTAAGAAGTCTTCTTAACTATTTTGGAGCAAATATCAAACATAATAACATTTCCTATTGCTTTTTAGATCTAGAAATTATGAACTACTTAATATTTTCATTCTATTCTAGAATATCTAGCCAAAATATTATGGGATTTGAGCCAAGTACGTCCTGTACAGATATGATTTAAGAAATGCTTTATATAGTTATATTAATGAAAATTCTGAGATATCCAAAGGTGTAAAATGAGCTATTTGGTGTAGTGGATTAAGTACTAGTCCCTTGAGGTCAGCAGTTCAAATCCACCTTTCTGTGTGTGTAATAGGCAGCTGTATGTTTTTTAAAAACCATAATTTTATCATAAAAACTGCATTTAAGTGTACTAAAAAAGCTTATATGTGAGTAGATACAGTATATAGCCCTATGCTGAATTCTCTTTGTGGAATAGAAACCAGGCAAAACAAAGTGTGATGGTTAGGTTGTATGCCTACTACCTGTGGGACAATGTTGGTAAAATCCAACCTTTCAATCAGGACATAGCCTAAAGACTTTTTGGTTATGTGACCTAGATTTTTATTTTTAATCATTTTACTGGGGCTCTTTCAACTCTTTACACAGTCAATGCATACATCCATTGTACATCATGGATCTCTGTACATTTATTGCCGTCATCATTCTCAAAACATTTGCTTTTTACGTAAGCCCTTGGTATCAGCTCTTCATTTTTCCCCTCCCTCTATACTCTATCCTTTCCCATGAAATCTTGATAATTTATAAATTATTATTATTATTATTATTATTATTATTATTATTTTATATCCTACATTGTTCGATGTCTCCCTTCACTCACTGTCCTGTTGTCTGTCCCCCAGGGAGGAGGTTATATGTAGATCCTTATAATTCGTTACCCCTTTCTACTCCACCTTCCCTACACTCTCCCAGTATTGCCACTCTCACCACTAGTCCTGAAAAGATCATGTGTTCTGGATTCTCTGCGTTTCCAGTTCCTAACTACATCAGTGTATTTCCTCTGCTCTAACCGGATTTGTAAGGTAGAATTGGAACCATGATAGTGGGGAGTTTGGGGAGGGAGGAAGCATTTAAGAACTAGAAGAAAATTGTATGTTCCATCATTGCTACACAGCACTGGCTTTTCTCCTCCCCGTGACACTTCTTTAAGGGTATGTCCAGTTGCCTACAGATGAACTTTGAGTCCCGAATCTGTTCTCTCCCTCCTTTAAAATTATATGATTTTTTGTTTTTTGATGTCTGATTCCTGATTCCTTTGACACCTCTTGATCATTCAGACTGGTGTGCTTCTTCCATGTGGGCTTTGTTATTTCTGAGCTAGATGGCTGCTTGTTTACCTTTATGCCTTTAAGACCCCAGATGCTACATCTTTTGAGAACTGGCACCATCAGATTCCTTCATGACTTTTGCTTCTGCACACATTTGTCTTCAGTGATTGTGTTGGGGAGGTGTGCCTCATGGAGTGCCAATTTAATAAAACAGCATGTTCTTGCATTGAGGAAATACTTGAGTGGAGGTATGTGACCTAATTTTAAGGGATACAGAACATATCTGGCATCTCTCTCCCCCTTCTCCTTCCTGCTTGCTTGGATCCTATATCTGGCTTCAGTAGCCCAATGGCCTGCTGACCCAGAGGGCGGGAATCTCTCAGTGCTTTGCCATGCTCTTGTCATCTTTGCATTCAAAGGACTCTGCACCTACCGTCTTCCCCTTTCTTCTTCATACTTTATCCACTGGCAAATGCATGAATATTAGGGGTCTCCAATTGGCTTCTGACCAAAGGACTTGCATTGGACTAGGCTTAGCCACTTCCTTGATATAACTTCCTTTCTTCATATCAAGTACTCTCTTAAACATACTTATATATAGGTTACATTAGTCTTATTTATCTAGCAAATCCAACCTAACAAATCATGGAAGTTATGCATGTATATATAAACCCAAATAACCCGAATGTACACATAACAACCCATTTGGGCAAGATAGAACTACCCCTTTGAGTTTCCCAGGCTGTAGCTGTTTACAGGAGTAGAAGATCGCATCTTTCTCCTGCAGAGAGGCTGGTAGTTTCAAACTGCAGACCTTGTGGGATCATAGCCCAATGAGTAACCACTGCACAACCAGGGCTCCTTGTATGTATGAATAGAGAGTGGTTTACTTCAAGGGAATGACTCCAATTGTTATACAAGCAGTCACATTTTAAATCCAAGAGTGAGATGTCAGTGTACATGCTTCTCATGATTCTTATAGCTGCAGGAACTGATAAACTTAATAGCGCAGATCAGACTAAAGGCTTCTGACTGCAGAGACAAATAGACCTAACATTGACAGGTAAAATGACAGGCTTCTGATGACTTCCAGGATTATTAGGAAATGTGGCACGTTACTGGCTTAAAAGCAAAGACCTAAAGGTTTATGAATCAGATGAAAATCCAATGAAAATCAGGCAAACTTTCCTTCAGTATCCACTTATATTAGCAGCCTGATACACTTTCAAGGAGATCTCATCATGGAACATTTCTAGGTCTAAACTGACAAACCCTGACAATCCTGTCCCAGCCAAGTTGGCACAAAACCTGTACCCTGTCTCTCACACACACACTCACTCACACATTTTACTTCTCTACATGCATGCTGTGTGTGCACAATATATAAACCCACTCATACACTGTCCTTGAGTTCATTATAACTCAGAGCTATCCTACATAGTCCTTCTGACACTCTATCTTTATGGTAGTAGACATCTTTTTTCTTTTTCCTGAAAGTGTCTGGTGGATGGTTTGTGACCAGAAGCAAAATATCTAAACCACAGCATCATAGAGTGTATACATTTATATTTAGGTATGTATGTATAAGCTAGAATAAAAAATTCGTTCATGACATTAGCACATATAGGTCTACATCGCTATATAAGTATTCAGTTACCATCCATCGTATTAATCACATAATAGCTCTCTATAGATGTGTGCATGTAGGTATCTATTTTGTGTGTGCAAATATTCATTGTATCAGTCAGCATTAATAACTAAACTTTATTATGGAGATATATAAGTCTAATTTAATAGTCCCAGTATCGGCAATAATCCTACCTCAGCTGGACTTCCTGGATGTTGATATTGTTTCAGTGCCAAGCTAATAATACCAGGGACTTATATGTTCACTGGCCTCCACTGAGAATTCTCCAGAATGTGTCTTTTGGAGCTGGCTGAGATTAGGAATTTTAGAGAGATGGAAGGATCTTAGTGATATCTTCTTAATTACATCATCTGAGCAAGTCAAATTATAAACCACTTGATCATTTAGCACAAACTCTCCATAATCAGGTAATTAGTACAAATTTAGAAGCCGGGATTCTTCAACAGATTCTTCAAATTTTGATTGTTTACTTGGCCCTGATATAGCCAGTAGTTACCCAGCTTAGGAATGCTGATGTTTAATATAAGGGCTAACATATAAAATTGCAAGAACATTGCAAGAGATGAAGACATAAAATAAGAGCACTTTATGGAGGGTATTGAGGTGAGATATTATGGGTGATATTATGTGTGCCTTTAGAATTCTAGCTCCTTTGGCAAGCACACTGTGTATTTCATATTTCAGTCTTCCAGTGCCCACATAGGGTAGTCTATCTCCATTTCCCAGATGAGGAAACTGAAATTCAGAACAACTAGTTGACTTGCCAGTTCATTTACTTATAAGAAGCCCCCACTGATAGATCCAACTTGTAGACCAATATCCCTGATGCTTATTTAAGCTCTGGAAAGACATTAGCTTCATTTGTCTTAGTATCACTGCATTCCCTGCATTAAACTGACTTCCACTGAGTCAATGCCAACTCACAGAACTCTACTGAATGGGGTACAACTACCCCAGTGGGTTTCAAAGACTGCTCTTTTTAAAAAATCATTGTATTGGGGCTCATAAAACAATCCATGTATACTTTCATGTGTCAAGCACATTTGTACATGTGTTGCCTTCATCATTCTCTAAACATTTGCTTTATACTTGAGCCCTTAGTATCAGCTCTTCATTTTTTCCTCTCCCTTCACACCCCCTCCCTCATGAACCCTTGATAATTTATAAATGACTATTATTTTGTCATGTCTTACACTGTCTGACATCTCCCTTCACCCACTTTCCTCTTGTCCATCTCCTGAGGTGTGTGTGTTCATACTTAGATTCTTGTGATCGGTTCCCTCTTTCTACCCCACCTTCCCTTCCTGCTATCACCACTCTCATTATTGCTCCTGTGGGGTTTATCTGCCCTGGATCCCCTGTGCTTACAGTTCCTATCTGTGCCTGTGTACAACTGCTGGTCTAACCGGATTTGTAGAATCGGTCTCATGATAGTTGGGGAGAGGAAGCATTAAATAGCTAGAGGACAGTTTTATGTGGACAAAGAACTTTAAGGCCCTTGTGGACATTGTGATTCTAGCTTTTACTTTGAGTGAGAAAGGAAAATGATGGAATATTTAAATAACAACAAAAATAATATGATCTGATTTCCCTCCTCTAGACTCACAGAAGGTTGTGTGGAGAATATAATGAACAGGGTCAATACTGAAACCAAGAAAAGTTTTAGAAAGTATTAATCTGTATAAGTATGAACACATATGGATGAAGCCAGGGGTCACAGTGGACGTGTGAAAAAGCAGAGGGACTATGGATATAGAGTCTGAAGATAAAGCTGAAGGTCATCAAAAAAGAAGACTCTCAGCAAATTGTATTGACAGTACCTGCAAAAATGGGCTGAAATGGAGTAGCAATTCTGAGAGTGGCCCTGGACATGGTCTTGTTCTAGAGTGCACAGGGTCTCTGAGTCAGAAACTACTTGGTGTTACCTGACAATAGCAAAAACAATACTATTAAGGCAGTGTTGACAGCAGAGAGGTGTTGGGCGAGCTGACTCCATGAGTTTTCCAGAAACTGGAAAAAATGGAGACACGGTTAGGAGCAAGCATCTGGGGCCTTGAAGGTTTGTCTTCAAACAGGCAGCCATCTAAATGAGATATCAGTTAAGTCCATACCAGTCCATGTCAATAAAAAAAATCCAATAGTGGAGAAGGGAACAGTCTTCTAGCTTCAATCCTGAATGCTCCTTTTGCAGGAGTTATGAAAAAATGTGAAAGCCCAACATGCATCTACATGGTTCCCATGCAGACAAAGACTCTAGTGTATCCTCTCTGACTATTGACCAGGGCTCTGAACAGTCTTGCGATTCTCCAAAATTAAATATAAAAACAAACAAACAAACAACAAAATGCACTGATATCAAGTTGACTCTAACACACAGCAAACCCAAAAGGCAGGGTAGAACTGCCCCATTGGGTGTCTTAAGGGAAAAGGAAACATCTGTCCCACTGAGTAGCCGGTGGTTTCAAACTGCTGTCCTGGGCTGGCTAGCAGTCCAACGCCGATTGAACCATTCTGACTCATATGCCTTCTATCATTATCAATGTTGTTATTTTTGCATGTTATCTTGTCAACTGAGACTTTTCTGTTTGATTTTGTTATTGTTGTGGCTTTTTTCCCTTTTACCCCCCACCCCTGCCTTTCAGTATGTTTCCCTGTGTATTAAACCCAGACTAGGTAAATCAACAGAGATAGAAACTAGATGAACAATCTCTCAGGGTTATGGCCACGGAGTTTGGGGAGAATTGGGGGCCTAGTGAAAGAAAGATGAAAATGTCCTAAAATTGATTGCCTTGTCAACTACACAACTCTTTTAAAATATTTAAACTGTGGAATTGCATACCATCTAGATTATATTTCAGCAAGACTGTTAAAAGAACTTTGAAACAGAAAAAAAATCAGATCTGAATACATGTAATGTACATGTATGTGAGCCACGTATTCTCATACAATGTGCATGACCCACCTAGGAGGCTAGTATGAGAGGAGTTGTGCTGGCTGCAAAAGCTGTATAACATGCATCTATTTGTAGAAAGATATGGCAGCAACATATACACCCTATAGTTATGTTGTTATTAAAAATAATTTAGCAATATGTCACATTTGACAACAGAATAAGGTTTATTATGGCAATACTATCTTAAATTAAGGGAACCGTTCTTTAAAGTATGGCTTTAATGTGATTGGGGCATTAGCTTATTTTATGCTCATATTAGTTTTGTGGAATACATATAATTGTTTTCATTTCATAGATAAGAAATCTGATGTTTTAAGGGGTAATCATTGTTAAAGGCCACAAAGGTAGTGAGGACCCAAGGCTGGATTCGCAAACCCATGCTTTCCTCTTCTATGAGGCGGCATTCCAACACAGTAAGCATGCAGCCATTCAAAAAGGCTTCAGATTCAATTCAGAACCCTTTGAGGTAGGCAAGACTGTGGGCTTATTTCTATTTAATAAAAAAGGAAAACTAGAGCTTAATGACCTGACTCAGCGTGTCAATCTCTTAGAAGCAGACTTCAGATTTGGCTTACACCCTGCTAAATGCGGTATGCGCTCTCTCGCCACCATTCTTACTAATTTAACAAAGCTAATGATCCTAATGAAAATAGCTCTACTTTGCCCTTCTGCAAAGGGCCTTTACAGATTATCAATTGCTTTCAACCACAAATATATATGGCTGTACTAAACACTTATATCTGCTAATTGGAAAAATAAATTGCCATCCAGTTAATTCTTACTCTTGGTGACCCTTTGGTGTGATAGGAGAGGCGTGAGGTTTCCATAGCTGATTGTCCAGAAATAGACCACCACGTCTCTCGTCCATGGTGCCTCCGGGTGAACGCAGATCTCCCAATTGTAGATTAGCTGCTGAGTGTGCTAAGCATGTGCGCTCTCAGGGCATGTGTCCATTGTAAAGCTCCTGTCTATTGAACTTCCTACAGCACTCTTTTATGGGCTTCTATCCATCATAAATCCTAATACACTCCAAACCAAACTCACTGTCATCCAGTCAATTCTGACTCATCATGCCCCTCTAGGGCAGGGTAGACCCAACTCCTCTGGGTTTTTGGCACTGTAAGTCTTTACAGCAGTAAAAAGCCTCATCTTTCTCCTGCAGAGAGGCTGGTGGTTTCAAACTGCTAACCTCATCATTAACAAACACAACAACAACACACCAAAGCCCTTATGTCCCTAGGCCTCCTCTAAGTTCTATTAGTTACTGCAATTTCCCCCTAGTAAACCACAATCTTCCTGAATTCTAATAACATTCCGTTTACACTGGATTTTTGTTGGAAATTCTCCTTAATTGCATCCCCCCTCCTCCCTCCCAACCATTCTTGTTTGGAAACAAGCAATCCTTTCCCCTTCCTCGGTCCTATCATTCTGATTTGGAGAATCAATCTCTCTTGTCAATACAATATGTCTCTGGCTGCTTTGTCATTTATTTTTGTATTGGATTGTCTTTCACTTTATTTCTCTGGTCTCTTTTCTTTTGAATCTTAGAAAAAGAAAAATGTATTCCTCCCGACTGAAGCATTTCAGCTCAGTGAAATGAGATTTTGCTGGCTTTTTCCCACTCCAACATGCAATCTTTATCAGGAGATTAACATCTTGATTTGGGGGGATGACTCTAAATTCTCTTGAACTTTTTCTCTCAGTCCTTTTCCTTATGGTCTCCTGAGGTGGTGGGTGGTTCCTTTTCGTCATGGTTCCTGGTCCACCTATCTTTCTATTTGCCTGACCTGCCTACATCTGCTTCTTGGGAGGTTTAATTCTTTGGATTTTTATATGCAATATCAGTAATCTGTGCAACCTGGAGCAGCTCAGGAATTGTAACTTCTGTTCTCTGTTCCGCTCCTCGCACACGTTTATTGCTAAATGGAGAGTAATGCAAGTGGCTCCTTTGTCATATGGGGCTCAGTTAGGGTTTTATATATTTACAAAATGCTTCCATTTAAAGGAAACCGTATCTTACAATAAGTTCCAGGTTTGTAACATCTCTCTGTATCCTCATGTAGTTTTGGAAAGCCACAGGAGTTTTGTTTTGCTTCTGTGGAATTGCTTGATATGGGGTTATTTTTTCATTGTGATTAGTTTTTTTGTTTGTTTAGTAAAATAGCTGAATAATGTAGATATTGTACCATCAATATTTCACTTTTTAAAAAATAGGTTGAAAGGATTGGGATTAGTGACTGTTGTCAGTGTATCTTTTTCGTGATGGGATCATATTTATAAAATCAATGGCAGACAAAGATGAACTTTGAATTAAATAGGTTTTGAATAGATTCCTGCTTTCGTTTCTTTTAGAATGTGATCTTTAGAAGACTTCCCTCAACTTTTGTTAGTCTCAGATATCTTAAATTTAAGATAAAGATTATGATACCAATTTGATTTGTGTGTGTGTGTGTGGCATCACTGCCCTGGTGGGAGTAGGAAGCACAGCCTTGTTCCTGGAGAGCTGCTGCTGGATTTGAACTGGCAACCCTGTGGGCCACAGTACCAAACACAACCACTAGGCCACCAGGACTCAGCTGATACAAATTTGATTTTTTAAATATGATCCCATCTCAAAAATGGTACATTGACAACAGTCACTATAAAGCTAATTTCCAACATGTGAAGATAAGTCATCTCATATTTCACACTTCAACACCCTGACACTAGCCACTCACTTATTCTCTCTGAAGAGAGTTGGGTCTCCATTAGTCCAGAATCTGCCAAATAAGCAAGTGTCAGTGTCCTGTCTGACTTTCCTTGTCCTGGGTGAAGTTCCTAATTCCCAAGAATTACTCACAGATGTCATCAAGGTCATCTATGCTTACAATTTGCCTTGCAATGGGTACACTTTCTGTATAAAACCTCTTTAAATTGTTTAAAAGATGAAGGAGTGAGGAGTATCTAATATGTAATTTTTTTTGAATCATTTCATATGCATGTGAAAACCGCACAATGAATACAGAAGACCAAAGAAGAATGGATGCATTTGAATTAGACTTGGTGGGGAATATAAGATATACTGTGGACTTATAGCACAATGAACAAATAGGTCTTAGAAGAGTTTATATAGCCAGAAGATTCCTTAGAGTTGAGTACTTTGGACACATTATCAGGAGAAGCCAGGCCTTGGAGAAGGGGATCATGTTTGGTAAAACGGAAAGCAAGTAAGAGGAAAGCCTTCAAGGAGGGGGACTGAGGCAGTGGCTGCAACATATGCTCAAATCTACTAAGAATGGTGGGGGCAGGACCATGTAACATTTCCTCCTGTTGTACATAGTATTGGGTCTCTGTGTTGGAGCCAACTTAACAGCACCTACAAAACCAAAAACAATATATTAACAGTTACCCATTTCTTATCATCAGAAGGGATGCAAATGACCAGCCATGCCAGGCATGGTCGGGGAGAGGTCCTGGAAACACGGGGCTCTGCTCTGCTGAGGAGCATGCCATCATCTCCTGTTCATGAAAGTTCTCACTCCCTGAGAAGGAAGAGTTCTAAGGCCTTGTGAAGTCAATTTTGGCAGCTATAGTTAGGCGGAAGCGTAACACCATATCATTTGAGCATTTTTATGACCCATTTTAAATGTGGGCCAGTGTTGAACATTTTCTGCTTCCATGTCTATTGTGGTTTCCATCTGTGATATTTTGTGGTTGTTGAGTTTGTGTATGTGTGTTTCTTTTGTTTATTTTGTTAGATTTTCTATATGTGATATTTGTGATAGGAAAACCTATAGACACAGTAACTAGATTAATAATACCTAGGGTCATGAAAAGGGAAATGTGACATTATCAACAATGACAGCGAGAAAGAAGAAAGTATTATATAATTGGTTGTGAAGTTGATTGCATAACTCTTCACAGTATGATTGAATTTACGATATGTGAATAATATGCTGTTAAATCATATTTTTTAAAAAAAGGAAAAAGCTCCAGGGTTCAGGATCTTTACTTATTGAGGCCTCAATGAATATGCATGATTGATTCTTTTATGACCTGTCCTTTTCTGAGCTTTGCCGCTTGGGTGGTTTGAGACAAAGGCTAGAGCAAATTCTATGTCCCACATAAATGTTTATTTAGTTTAAGACAAAACATATTATAGGTGCTCAGTAACTTGGTAATATCATTTTCTAATTGTTAACATTTTCATATGAAATGTTAACTTTTCTAGACAGTGCTTTGTTTTGAAATTATTTCCAGAAATATCTATGATCTTTCCCCCATATTTTCAATTCCAACAGTAATGTTGTACTTCCTATTCAATGTTCATATTATATAATTATAATTTAAATACAGACTCATCCTGATAGGAAAAAAATCTGCACCAACTTAGAGAAGTAGACTTGATATTTGTGTCTAAAAATAGATAAGTAAATAAGACAGTTAAATATTTTTGCATTATATCTTTAAAAAGTAGGGAAAGTTCTAATTAAGAAAAGAATGAAAAATACCTTTTCATGTCCTTTTAGAAATGCGCTTTTCATTCAATGTATGAAATTGAATGAACCAAAGGTTTACTTAACTTCATTGAGTCTTTAGTGATGAAGAAATAATGAACTTCCTTACTCCTAAGAGATGCCCTCTACAGGTGACATCAGCAGCCGTCTCAGCTAAAATTAGTAATGAGCATGATGCAAAAAATACCAGCTCCGTTCGGCTATGCCAAAGCTTCATAAAAATAATTAAATTTTGACTTTAGAATTGTTTGTCTTTCTGGTTAAATCCTTTATTTTCTGGACCTACTGGCCTCTCGAGGACTAAATAATGGAAACTTGACGTCCTCCGGTCACCTAAGTGCTATGATTCAAAATGCTTCTTCCTTTTTGTCACTCACTGTCCAAAGCAACCCCTTACTACATTTTCTCATTTCTATCAAGTTTGTCTCTTAGGCCCTAAACTTTAAACCTTCTGTGTTAGTTCAGGTAGACTAGAGAAACAAATCTGTAAGCATGCACATGAATATACGGGAAAGTTTTGTATACAAAAGGAATGGAATATTGAGAAAGCATCCCAACCCAGTCCAGTCCAAGGCGATAAGTACAATATTAGCCCATATGTCTAATACCCATCTATAAAGTCTCCTTCTGACTCACAAAGCACGTGCAATGACACCAGGACAATCACAGGGCGGTGGGTACAGAGTCCTGTGTATCCATCGGTCATAGAAGCATCTCAGCACTGGCAGGAGTCTCCACGTGGCTATTCTGTGGCCCCAGAAGTTTGGTTCCAAACGCTCATGTGGCTTTTCCTCTGGCTCCTCCAGTCTCCAGGACTCAGGGTCTATATCATGCTGCCGTGTTGTCTTGTTAGCAAATATCTCTTCTCCAATTGGGAAATACCACCAGACTTCCCATAATTCTCAGGAGAAAACCATGCCCACACAGAAGCCTCATTGGCTATCTCCAGATTGACAGACTAGACTTCACCGCTACACTCCCAGTGCTGAAATTGACACAGATTGTTGACTGTCACGCCTTCCAAGCATCCCTGATGTTGTTGCCTGATCGAAATCTCTGTCCTATTTTAATTCTCTTTTCTACTTTACACCTTTGTCTCTCATATTTTCCTGTGAATTTGATAGAACCCTACTGGCTTGAGTAGCAACAAACCTCTGTCAGGTACGTTCAGAGATAAAGGACCCAGTCTAATGATGAAAACAGAGCTCCAGCTCATTATACCAGCATAGAATAGCAGGGACCCCACATGAAGTGGTGGCAGTTAGGCAGTGCTTTGCTACGCCTTGCTGTGTTGTGCTACACTGTGCTAGATTATGTTGAGATGAAACCATATTCCCTCCATTCCCTGTGTTCACCATTAGGGATTTAAAAATTCTTTTACAGACTAAACATTATGAAGTCCACAGACATCTACTGCTAGACTTTCCTGGGTCCTTCATTCTAGCTCTGAAGTTTTAAAAATGAAGTATGATTTAAAAATCATGGTTCAGAGTTGTATGCAAAGCCATCATATGAAGTGAGTTCCTCTTTTCTGGTTATGACAGTCTTAAGAGTTTTCTCTAAGCTAAGTTTTGGCCATCTTTGAATTTTTCTTCATGTACTCAATTTAGAATCTTTATATACTTAATTCTGGACATCACTGCTCCATCTTCTTACCCACATTTCATAGTGCTCTTTGAACTAATTAATCACTTTTAAGTTCTTTCATCTATCATCCCATTTTTCCACTTCAGCCTGTATCATACTCTAGGACCTTCCAAAACAGTTCATCAGACCTGATCATTTTCTTGTCCTACAGACTATGTCTGTATTTTTGCTTTTGGAAATTCTGTCCCATCATCCTCTGCAATACTCTATTTCTACTGAGGAACCTACCTGTCTAGTAACTTTCAGTTAATCACCCTCAACTGGAAATAGGCTCTTCTTCCTCTCAACTGAAGCATTTGGTTTATACCACACGGTTATCACTTAGTCCCATGTTCACTATAAAAAATGAGCGATGCAGAGAACTAAGAAGGAGAAAAATGACTCACTATCGCATGCCAGAGATAGCCACCTCACATGTTCAGTAATGTAACTTTCTTCATCTTTGTCTTCTTTTTATAAATGTATCACCATCTTCATAATTAGAAGAAAAGTGGGAAATTGTACTAATAGCTTATGTGCCATACATTGTTTTGTTTGTTTATTGAGCATCACTGCCCTCTGGTGGTGGGAGTAGGAGGCCCAGCCTTTGCTCCTGTGGAGCCGCTGCTGGAATTGAACCTCCATACCTGTGGGCCGCAATTCCGCGTATATATTGTTTTAAGATCTCACAGCATTATCTTTTTTTGTCTCCACAATTGCCATATGGACATCTTATTTTTAGACTCACTTCATATAAAGAAACTGAAAGTACAGAAATAGCAGGTAAATTACTCAAGGTCACAATGTTATACAGAAGCAAAAGAGTCCATGTTTGCTTCAAATCAAAGTCCTGATTCTTAAGTAAAAAAGAGTGACATATACCTGTGTGTGTGTGTGAATATATATATATATATATATATGTTAACATGTTCACAACAAAATTAATTTTCTTACATATATCTTCTAAAACAAGAAAAGTTATCAAGTCAACTAAAAATAAAATTACTAATCTGCACTACAGAACTCTATATTAAAGTTATCCTAGGAGGTGCTCACCTTCAATCCCTAGACTACTGACTTGCTCCCAAGACTGGTAATTATGGTTCATGTTTGTATGAACAGACTTCTAAGTGTTACTATACACTCACTGTACAGACGCAAAAACTGAGGCAGACAAGTTAAGTGATCGACTCAAGACCACAATGCTGTGGGGTCGCATAGCCTAGAAGGGAACACTACGCACTTGACGTTCATTTGCTGTATGAGCACTTACATGCATGTATGTATTAGTGGAAGAGAAATGAGGCTTTCTACTCTTGTGAAGAGCGGCAGTCTCCAAAAGCCCAGGGCACTCCTCCTCTGCCCTTGGGGGTTGCTCTGACTCAGAATTGACCTGATGACAGTGAATGGTATGTATTGATGCATCTCTTTACCATTGACCTTCTATTATTCCGTTTAGTATGTTATTCTTTATACTGCAGTATAAATACCTTAGGTGTAGCATGGAATTTAATATAGATCAGCAGTTCAAAAGCAGGGAGTGATGCTTAAGCCAGTTTTGTTTGTAGAAGCAGGGCACTAACTTTAATTAACTTTAACCAGGACTGCTTGTAGCTCCATGTGAGAAGAGACACAAAAAGGCCCATTAACTCTGAACATCATTTCCGTGTTTTTGCCTCTGTATGCCCTCAAGATAGTACTTTTTCCCTGCTGTTCTGTGATTTTTGTCTCTTTTTCTATCTTTTAAAATGTATTAGTAAAGGGTGTTAGGCTAAAATTAGTCATGTATCCACTCTAGCATTTTAGTTTAGCTAAACCCATTATTTCTGGGGAAATGGTAGAAAACTTTCAGAAAAATTATATTTTAATGGTTGAAGAATGTTGCTTTTAGGAATCTCCTCATCCAATTCAAAGGAACCCCGGTGGCATAGTAAAGTGCATCTGCTATTTGCAAGATGACCAGTTCAAATCCACCAGCTTTTCCAAGTTGGGAGGGGGGCGCGTGAAAATGAAGTGCTTGCTCCTGTAAAGATGTACAGACTAGGAAACCACAAGGACCCATTTATTCTGTTCTTTGGAACAACTATGAATCAGAAATGACTTGATGGCAGTTGGTTTGGGTTTGGGTTTGAGTTTCATCCAGCTCATGAGTAATTATTTCTCTCTCTCTCTCTCTCTCTCTCTCTCCCCCTCCCTCTCTCCCTGTTAAAGGAAGTTGTCTTGACCAACTCAATCTTTAAAACAATTTTTTTAAAGTTGGCTTTACAGTGGGATTCTATTCGCCTGAGCAAATTCTACTTCTCTGGTAACATGCTGACTTGATCTAACAATGTGATGGGAAGCTTGCTCATCTTTAACATGGAATTGCAAAAGTCTGCTACAATTTCAGCACACACAAACCTTCTTTACAAAGTGGTATTTCAGAGTGCTTGTGACTGCTTTCGTCACTCTAGACTAGGAAACCAATGCTTCCAAGACAGCTGAAGCGAGACATTTAGCAGCTTCCACCACAGTTCTTTTTGTATTCAGTGCCAGGCACGGGGACTCATTTCCTCTTGAAAGTTTTATCATGTACAAGGCTATTAACATTATGAGGATAGGCTGAAGCATGAATAAATCCTGAGACTTACTGATGATGTCATTACATTGGTCAATAAAATACATAGAAGCAAGGACTTACCATGCTACCAGGCTCCGCTGACTAAATCAGGATACACGAGCAATTAACTCTTTAATTAAGATGAATGGGTGACATTAGCCCTCCTTAAGCTCTGCTCGTCAGCATTTACAAATAGAAAGAGACGAATTCCTCCTTCTCCAGAAATGTAGGTTTTATTTTTCATTTTTTGACACAGTCTCATTCTTCCTCCTTTGTAAACAAAGTCATGGAAGTCTGAGGGTGGTCAGCTGTATTTTAACAGGCTCATTTCATCAGTCAGATCGCATTGTTGACAAATAAGCCATATTTGACTATTTTTATCATTATTGCTATTGGAAATAATTGCTTTACCTTTCTCTTTGCTACACAGAAGAAAGTCATGTCAGAATCTCATGCAATTAATGGTTATGCAAATATTTAGGGGAATCATAACCTTGCATTTGTTATTGCTGCAACTGTGTATTTTTTCTAGTAACTTAGAAAAGTTCCGAGATTTTCAGGCCTGGAAATCTGGAGAAGACGTTCTTCTGTGGCTTTACTTAGCCTCATGGCTGTATGAAAGGCTGTCTCTGGAATTCTATTTTCTCATCTAAAAAAATTGGTGACTAGAGCAACTGATCAATTTCTTAAATATCTTTCAATTATATTCAACATCACAAAAAGTAAAGCAAGTAGGAATGATTTTAGAAATAGAACATCTCAAGCAGCACAGGCCAGAAGAACTGCATATGAAATTTAACTTCTTTGTAGGCATCATGTAAAAAGTAATGTAATGCACTTTAATAATATACAATATTTAATCTCATATATCCAAAATATTGTCATTTGAAAATGTCACCATTTTCAAATTTACACATATATATGTATATGCATGCACACACATAGAAGACCCATTTAATGTACACATTCATATATATTATTACTAAATATTTGAAATTCTAGCACATGTAAATCCAGACTACTCTTATTTCTAGTGCTTAAAGGTCATTTGTTGGTGCTGGTTATCCTATTAAGCTGTTAATTCTAAGGCTACCAAGACAATAATTAAGGTAAGTATATGAAGAAGCTTCAAAACATTTCTAAGAAAATTTCACTCTTTTACTTCAATTTTTCCATGAACTTTTTCACATCTTCCATATATCTTAAACATTTTAGATAATATCTAATGTCTTTGGATAATATAAAAAATCCAATGTATAAGTTTTCATCCATTTTAAACAAAAAAGAACTATTTAAATTAAATAGATAAACTAAATCCATCCATATGGAACATGATTTTTCTGAATTAATACTATTTTTAATTAAGAAAGTAATCATAACTAAGAATATCTATTTACCATGACGTGGCAGAGGGTGAGAAGTTGCAAATGAAGATGAGACAATGCCTTATTAATTTCTCCATTATAAATAGTCTTCTTAGAGTAAGAAGACTCAAGCAGATTCTCTAGTGTAGCAGATATCTCTCTTCATAGCAAGGTGCTAGCAACATACAGAAAACAACCATTTAAAATTCATCCTTCTCAATCCTTGTGACACTTCATGGTCACATAGGCTGATGTGCTTCTTTCATGTGGGCTTTGTTGCTTCTGAGCTAGATGACCACTTGTTTACCTTCAAGCTTTTAAACCCCAGACACTGTATCTTTTGATAGCCAGGTACCATCAGCTTTCTTCACCACTTTTGCTTATGCACACATTTGTCTTCAGCGATCGTGTCAGGAAGGTGAAAATCATGGAATGACAATTTAATAGAACAAAGTGTTCTTGCATTGAGGAAGTACTTGAATTGATACCCAATGTCCATCTGTTACCTTAATACTAAGCCTATAAATATATGGACACAGATCTATTTCCCCATCACCATATATAAATATATTTACCTGTACACACACTTGTATATAAACCTCTATAAAAGCCCTTTGCCTCCTATTGCTTTCTTCTACTTCCTTGTACTTTCCTTTTGTCCCACTAGCATGCTCAGTCTTCATTTGCGTCTTAGTAATTTATTTTGTTTATGCTACCCTTGACCATTCCCTACCAGGCTTCTCACCCCCTCCTTGCAATTGATTTTGTATCACTTGTTGTTCCCTTGTCCCTGGGTTTGTCAACACCACCTCTTTCCATGTGCCTCCCCCTTTCCCATATCCCCCTAGAATCATTGGTCCCATTGTCTTTTCCTCCAGACTGATGATCCAGCCTATTTTATATAAATAGACCTTCAGAGTTAATAATATGTACACACACAAAAACAAGAACCTAGAATCATATCATTGAGTGCCCACCTTTGCGTTGGGATGACTGAAGATCAATGTATGCATAAGCAAATGTGGTGAAGATAGGAGATGGTGCCTGGCTACCAAAAGATATGGCATCTGGGGTCTTAAAGGCTTCTAGGTAAACAAGCAGCCATCTAACTCAGAAGCAGCAAAGTTCACATGGAAGAAGCACACCAACCTGCGTGACCATGAGGTGTCGAAGGGATCAGGTATAAGTCATCAAAGAGCTAAAAATTATATTATTGTAAATGAGGGGGAGTACAGGTTGGGGACCCAAAGCCCATCTATAAGTAACGAAATTCTCCTTATAGAGGGGCCGCATAAAGAAGATGAACCAGTTAGAATACAGTGTAACAATGATGAAGCATACAACTTTTCTCTAGTTCTTCTGGCTTCAATGCTTCCCCACTATCATGATGGAATTCTACCTTACAAATATGGCTAGACCAGAGGATGTAAACTGGTACCAGAAACATAGGGGATTCAGGACAGACAATCTCTTCAGGACCAGTGACGAGAGTGGAGATACCAAGAAGGTAGAGGAAAGTTGAGGTAGAAAGGGGGAAACGATGATAAGGTTCTACATATACCCTCTTCCCTGAGGTATGGACAATGGGGAAGTGGGTGAAGGGAGACATCGGGCAGTCTAAGACATGAAAATGTAATAATTTATAAATTATCAAGAGTTTATGAGCGAGGGGTTCAGGAAGAGAGGAGGGGGAAAATGAGGAGCTGCTGCCAATGGCTTAAATAGAAAGCAAATGTTTTGAGAATGATGAGGGCAACAGATGGACAAAAGTGCTTGACATAGAATGGATGTATGTATGGATTGTGATAAGAGTGGTATGAGTTCCCAAGAAAATGATTAATGAAAAATAAAATAAATTATATTCATAGTTCTCTTAATGAATTATCACATTTTGTTAATTTTTCTTTTGTTTGGGTATAAATTTCAGGTAAATTGAAAGACATTTTCATATTTGCAAACATGGTATATTCCTGTTCAAATGATGCCACTTATCCTTCCTCTGATTTCATTGTGCTAAGATGTAATCATAGATGTAAATAAATCTGTAGGGAAAAATGCTGGTATATAAAATAGACATTTGGATACTTGCATCTTTACTGTCATCTCCCATCATCTATAATATTCTATTTTGGACATTTCTTCTAATAAATTGTAGTAACAATGATCATAGTAGCCAAAGCACATTTAACTCTTACTTAGTATTAGACACTATTCTGTATAATTTTTATGCTTTTACATGTTCAGTCTAGCTTAGACCTCAATGTTATAAACCTAGTAGCTCCTTTGATTCTCTGTTTTTAAGTAAATATCTTGAAACTTTACAGGTGTATTTCTTAGGTCCATATGTAAGAATATTGCAAGAAAACTAACATTGTAAGTCATTTAAGTGACATTGAACAGGAGGTAGGTGTCCTGGTGGCATCAAAGTTAAGAACTAGGCTATTAAGTGAGATGTCAGTAGTTCGAAATCACCAGCTGCTTGGCAGGAAGAACATATGGCTTTCTCCTCTCATGATAAACTGCAACCTTGGAATCCCACAAGGGCAGTTTTATAGGGTCTCTATGAGTCAGAAATGAGCCAAGGGCAGTGAATTTGGTTTTTTTAGTTTAAAAACAGAAGCTAAAACACAGAAAACCCTTGATACATATTTATAGAAGAAATCCAATTCAAAAATTTCAGATCTTCAAATAATGAATTTACTTGATAAGTAACTACTAAATGTGTTGCTGTTTTTTGTGTGCTAGCCATTCATCAAGGGAGTGAAGTAAATCCATATAAAATGAAATAAAATAGCAAACTTCTAGGATGCAGAATCTTGTATCATGTGAAACATAGCAGTAGTCCTTGAGTCAGTTTTGACCCATCCAAATGGCACTATTTTCCTTTGGTTTCCAAGGCTAGTCTTCCTGACATCGAGCATCAGACACTTCACCAAAGGCCTACCTGGATGAACTCGAACTTCCAATCTTTCTGTTAGCAGTCAAGTGCATTAACTATTTTCCCAAATCAGGACTTCCATAAACATATGAAAACACACCCTAAAACCCTAAACAAACAAAACAACCACAACAAAAGATCAGAGACACAATTCTGTACAGATTAATGAAGATTAATGAGCAAGTCATTGATTCTAAGACTACACAGTACAATGTTTCTGTAGAAGTTTCAAAATGTCAAAGAGAGACTAACACATTGAGGGGATGATGGGAAATGGCAGGAAAGGTAGCATTCTAGGAAATGTTCTAGATGTAGTAGCAGGAGATATAATAAATCAAGGAGAAACACATATGAGAGAAATTTTAGTGGGCTGAGAATCTTGGACTTTATGTCTTCCCATCTATCTTTACTTATCACTTCCAATATAGTAGGACAGTTTAGTTTGCTGTTCCAATATAAATGTGAGTTTGAGAGCTTCACCATCGACATAGTAGGCAGAGTACCCTCAAATTGCTCAAGTTCCTGGCTACTTAATGCAAGAGTTTTATTAGGATTTTGCTGGATTGCATAAAGATTTTGATTGGTCAACAATAGGAATAATGATATCCTTTGAGAAAAAATGTCTAAAATATTCAGCAGGATGTTTTACTTCCCAGAAGAATCTATTTGTCCTAAGCATTCAGGCATAGAGCTAGCTGTACCATCTCCAGAAATGTGCTGTCAAAGAGGAGTTTTTCAACTACTTGATGTAGATGGCTTTGAACTTGTAATTATTGGAACTGATTTTTCTACTTCAACAAATGAAATTTCTAACTCATATTCACTAGTATTATCCTTTCTAACTATGAACTCTTCTAATTCATCCAAATCACAATAATCAGCCATATATTTACTTACTATCATGGGAAAAAATAAATATTGTTATCAAGATAGTTTGAAGAGCAACATAATTAAAAATTGTATAATATAAAATAAAAAATTTAAAATATAGTATACATTTCATTTATCAATTTCATCTATATTAGCATCTGGATCCTTGTCTGAGTTTGTACCGCTTCCATCTAGGTCATAAACTTGCTGCTCTCCATAAAACAATCCACAATCCATGCTGTGGTAATTTTTGTCATCATCGATTCAAAAGACAAATGTAACGAATTCATAGGTTTTGGAAAAGCGGAAATAAATACAAATATAATGTGTGTATGAGTATTACACCTTTGACATAAAACTGCAATTTTATGAACACATATAAAAGACATCAACACTAAAACTTCACTAGATTGAAAATTATCGTAAAATGCACTGAACGTCAAGGAGCACTTAATCTCAAAAGCACAACTGGTCAAAACATGAGTCACTATTCAAGCATTTTGCTGCTGAAAAGCATGACTAGCGGTCTTCATTTGTACTACTAGTACAGTGCGACAATTTCGTCAGCATCGTCGTCAGCCGCAAAAGCTTTATGATTTGGTTACCAGATACGTTTTAATTAAATGTTACGAGAACGTCACGCTCAGCGTTATAGAGTTAAAAATGTGCTGAAAATTTTCACTTATATACAGTTCAGATTTACCAGCCACTCTGTGGGGAAAAAATGAGGATGTTAGATGTAGTTCCTAATTTGTACCAGCATTTAATACACTCGGGAGCTGTCTGAAAGTTTGGAGGTTCAAGTCCACACACAAGCACCATGGCAGAAAGGCCTGGTGATCTACTTCTGAAAGATTTGCCACTGAAAAGCCCTCCAAGCGCAGTTCTATTCTTACATACTTCGGGATGCCAACAGTCAGAACTGATTTTGTGGCAACTTATTATTATTTTATTCACCATAAGGAGTTTTAGCTTCATCTTCTAGTGAATGTAATATGATGGATGATTCTAAATAAAAGCATAAAATTATATTTGGATTTTTTAAACATTAATTGTATTAATATTAATTTATTTGAGAACAGAAGATTTGAGTCAAAGACCATTGTAACAGCTAATGCTGAGGTCCGAGGTACAAATGAGGATTGAGAGATTCATATGGAGGAGGAAGTGGATTTCAGAGCCATTTCAAAAGCAAACCCAATCTCTGTGTCTGTTACAGGTCAATAAGGATGGGGAGAAAGTACGAGGGATCAAGTTGAGCTCCAAAAAGCCTGACTGGGGGGATGATGGTATTATTAAATATCAACAATACTGTTAACTTACATTAGAACTGCACTAGTTTTAATTTAATATTTCCAAGCTGGTTTAAAAGGCACTTTCAAGGTTTAGTACCATTTTTTGTCAATAGTTTAAAGAGTAGTAGTTTATTATAGTGTTGTGGAAAATTATCTGAACAGGGAGTTAGAAAACATTCTAATATACTGCCTCTAAAAACACTGTACAAGGCAGTGTTTAACTCTGAAGTGATCGAAGACAATTGTAAGGATAATACATATAAATAATACTTATCTGTGAGAAAGCCACTTAACTTCTCTAAGTCTAATTCTTCTTTAAAGTCTAGCATTTGCAGGAAAAATTAGTAATGAAGTACTAGTGTGTCTTTAAAAACCGGTCACAAGAAGTAATGTAGAGGAAAGACTTTGAAAGCAACCAAAATATTCTGAAAAAGACAAAGATTAATCCTGATTTTAATATGATTGGTGAGCATTTATTATCTCCTCACCTTTCTGAAAAGATCCAACATGTTTGGAGATTTCAAAATCGTCCAGAGAGAGAGAAAGAGAGATATTATTAGAAATTCAGGTTTAAAAAATCACAGATCGTCAAATGGGTTGGTAGTAAAAGAAAAGTAACCATCATTATATTCTGAATTGTTCTTACCATATTGGTTGGTGAACAAATTTTGGGCCACGTGACCGTTTGGGGCTCTGTTGACTCACAATTGAAAGTGATTCCATCTCCAGGAGGTATTTGGCACTGTCTAGACAGAGTTTTCAGTTAGCTAGAAGAAAGCTCGTTGCTAGGATGTAGTAAGTCAAAGCCAGGAATTGTGTTAAACCTGCAGTATGCATTTGACAGTTTCTCCTTACCAACTAAATTATCGAACCAAAGTGTCAGTAGTGCCAAGGTTGACAACTCCTGATAAGGTCTATGTATGATACTGCTTAGGAGTCTCTGAGAGTTGCTGTCATAATTTATAGAGTGTTTAATATTTTAAATTAAAATATAATCAAGTAGACAGATGAATTAAGAGCCGTGATATACTCTAAGGGAAATAAGAAATATAAAGTCTATATTGTTTCCCATTCTCTCTCAGAGAGCATTTTTTCCTCTCTGCTGGCAGGACAAATTCTATTTGAAATTATTCATATGCCATTTTGATTTTCTTTGGGAAATCACTTTAAATATGCAACATGATGTTATAATATCAGAGAAGACTAAGAGTGATAGGTTTGTGTTGCGGTTCCACTTTTTTTTTTCCAATTTGAAAGTTATATTTGGGTATACCTGATGTTCTCTAGCATGTTCCCTTCACATCAGTTGAGGAGAAAAACCCTATCTTTAGAGTTATAGTAGCAAGCTTACACACCTAATGTAGTCATTGTCACACCAACTGGAAAACAATGAAAGTCTCAGACTTCTCTGGAGCCCCCAATGGTCCAGTTGCCGCTGCAAACAAGTCTAGCAGAGAAAGGATTCACCGGCCCCAGAGTTGGGAGTCTGAGGGTGGTTCTCCAGGTGAAGTTACTGAATGAAGTCACTGAGAAGAACATAGCACAGGAGTGAGGACATGGAGCCTCTCTGAAGAGCAAACACCCCAGAATGGCAGGGACAGTGGGACACAGGATAGCACACCCCCCCCCTGAAAATCAGAGCAGCCCAGACTCAGCTCCAGCAGATGGATGGCATGTGGGCATGCAAGACCAGATTTGCCAGATTTCTCAAGAGAAGCAGTGAAATGTAATGATTTTTAAACATTGGCAATTAATTCAAATGTAAAACACTCTTCCATCACCACTTCAGCCTATAAAATTCCTTCTGGGGTTAAGGCCTGGGCCAACAGTTTGCAAATTCTACTTTGGAAGAAAAAAGGGAGGACTGTCTTGATTCTCAACTCTCACATGAAGTAATTGCTCAAGCTATGAGGTTCTCTCCCCAGCACTCAAAGGGATTTCTCTGAAATGCCATTCTAAGTGAATCCAAAAGATAAGCGATATTTATAAGACAATACCACCCCATCTCTTAAGGAGAGGGCTCTTAGTATGACAAGTGGTGCTGTTTAAGGAATAAAACTCAGATAATCATGGGACTGAAGTGAGGGTGGTTCCAGGTATTCATGAGTCAAGTGTGTTCCCTACAGATGGTGTAAATAAGAATTTCCTGTTACACTCAAGTGGGTTTAAAACTCAGGGACTATGTTTATCATTTTACCTAGGGAAATACGTCAAGCAAAAAATAGAAGCTAACTATTCTTTTCTAAGTAGATATTGCTAATGAAAATGCCTTCTGAAATAGTTTAAAAATAAAAAATGCTAACACCTTGACTTTAGCTAAAGGTGACAGAAACACTTCCCTTAATGTCAAAGTTTGGAACTGTGAAAAGATTTTATAGTTCTGTTGCCAAATAATTGATTTGCTAAAGTTCCTGGCTTTGCTCTTTGTCCTGCTTTGTTCTTACAGATATTTCAAGAATTATATTTTAAATTCCCCAGCACTTGTCTGCCAGTTTCTGGTGGCTTGTGTGTGGCTGTGATGCTGGAAGCTATGTCACTGGCATTTTGAGCAGCAGCAAGGTCAATTCAAAGTGAACAGGTTTCAGCAGAGCTTCCAGACTAAAAGCAGACTACAAAGAAGGAATATGCTGTCCATTTCATATCAAGTAGTCACTGGAAAACTTATGGATAGCAGTGCAATATTGTCATATATTGAAATCTCGTGAAAAACATCAGAACAGTATCAGAGATACTGTCCAAAGATAAGTCCTGCAGGTTGGAAAGCACTTAACCTATGACTTAGATAGATTGAGGAAACCCTTAAGGCTGCAGTTTGCAACTTGAGGGTCTTGGCCCCTTTAGGTGTAGAACCTTTTCACAGGGATCACCTGGTTAATAACAGTAGCAACATTACAGTTATGAAGTAGCAATGAAAATAATGTTATGGTTGGGGGGAGGCACCACAACACGAGGAACTAGCTGCATTAAAGGGTCACGATTGAGAACCACTATCTAGAACCTCCTGTAGTTGATTGGACAAGAAGAAACATCTATTCATATTTGGAACTTGGATTGTATGAAGTAGGATCCGAGGAAACATGGAAGTTGTCAAAAAATGTAATGGAAATCATAAAATTGATAGACTAGAGACAAGTGAACTGAAGTGGATTGGTATCGGCCATTTTGAGTGAGAAAATTTTATGGTTTACTATGCTGGGAATGACACGGTCAAAATGAGTTGATTCTCATTCATAGTTCAAAAGGATATTTCAAGATCTGACTGTGATAGGTTCATTTCTATCAGTATTTAAGTAAAGTCAGCCAATACAACTATTATTTAAATTTATGCACCAACAACTAAAGGTGATGATGAAGGCATTTCCAATTTCTTCAGTCTGGAATTGTCCAAAAGGATGCAGTGATAATTATTAGGGATTCGAAGCAAAAGTTGGAAACAAAGAGGAAGGAACAGTAGTTGGGAAGCATGAGCTGGGAGCTGAGCCTGGATGGCATAGTGGTTGAGTGCAGGATGGCAGCCCACTGGATTGGCGGTTCAAATCCAGCAGCAGCATTCCAGGAGCAATGCTGGACCTCCTCCCACCAGAGGGCAGTGATGCCCTCCCCCCAAAAAGCAAATATGGATGATAGAAATGAAGCTAGGAATCACAGAATAGAATTTTGTAAGACCAAAGACTTCTTCATCACAAAGAACTTTTTTTCCAAAACTACTCAATACAACTATACACATGCACATTTCCAGATGAAATACACAGAATTCAAGTTGCGTACATCTATGGGATGAGATATTGGAGAACATCAATATTGGCAGATAATATTAGGCCACCTGTGGCACCAACTATCAATTGCTCATATCTAAGTTCAGGTTGAACCTGAAGAAAATTAAAACAAGTCTATGAGAGCCGAAAGAAAATCAATATATCCCACCTGAATTTTGAGAACATTTCAAGAACATATCTGGCACATTAAACAATAATGACAGAAGGCACATTGACCTGTGAGAGGAAATCAACAACATTATTCACAAAGAAAGATCAGGATCATGAAAAGACAATAGAGAAAGAAGGAAAAGATCAACATGAAAAAAGTCAGGAGACACTGCAACTTACTCTTTATCATAGAAGTAACTAAGGCAAAAGGAAGAAATAATGAAGTCAAAGAACTTAACAGACAATTTCAAAGGAGAGCACAAAAATACAAAGTATTATAATGAAATGTACAAAGTCCTACAGTTAGAATACCAAAAAGTAAGAACATGCTCATTTCTTAGAGAAAAACTAAAGAAAAATATCAATCCTCTACTTATAATATTGAAGACTTTATCAGCAAAATATATAGCAATGCAGGAACAATTAAGAGAGGATGGAAAGAATCTACAGTCACTATATCATAAGTACTATTTCACATTCAAACATTTAAAGAGGTGGCATACGAACAAGAACCAATGGGATTGAAGGAAGGAGTCCAAATTGCATTAAATCAAGCTGCACAAAAACAAAGATCTAGGAATTAAGAAATACTAATAGAAATGTCTCAACCAACTGAAGAAACACTGTAAGCTTCGTCTATGGCAAGAAGTTTGGAAGATAGCAACTTGGCCAACAGACTGAAAGAGACCATATTTGTCCTTATTCCAAAGAAAGACAATCCACAGAATGTTCAAATTATAGAATAATATCACTAATGTCACATGTAATTAAACATTTACTAAAGATCATCCAACAAAATTTGAAGCATCACTGTGATAGGGAGTTGCAGCATTTCAAATCAGATTCAGAAGAGGATGTATTGAGCAAAGGATATCATTGCTGATGTTAGATGGATTTTGTATTAGATGTTTACTTCTGTTTTAGTGTCAATGCAAAGAACTTAGACTATATAAAATGAAACAAACTTTAGATAGCCTTGAGAGGAAGGGATTATAGAACACATAACTGCACTCTTGAGGAACCTGTTCATGGATGAAGCAGCAGTTATGCAAACAGAACGAGGGAACACTGAGTAGTAGTCTTAAATCAAGAAAGGAGCTGAGCCAATCACAGTGAAGTGCAGTCCAGTACAGATGAAACATACAACTTTCCTCTAGCTCTTTAATACTTCCTCCTCACCCACTATCTTCACCCCAATTTTACCATACAAGCCTGGGTAGACCAGAGCAGGTACATGGGTACAGATAAGGGCTGGAAGCACAGGAATCCTGGCTAGATACCCCCCAAGGTCATTATTGAGAGTAATGGTACCAGGAGTGTAAGGTAAGGTGGGGAGACAAAGGAGAAACTGATCACAATGATCTGCCTATTACCCCTTCCCAGAGGGGTAGACAAAAGAAAAGTGGGCAAAAGGAGACATCAGTCAGTGTAAGACATGAAAAAAAATTATAAATTATTAAGGGTTCATGAGGGAGAGAGAAATGAGAAGCTGATAGCAGGGCTCAAGTAGAAAGAAAATGATTTGAAAATGTTGACAACAAATGTACAAATGTACTTGACAAAATTGATGTATGCATGGATTATGAAAAGAGTGGTACCAGCCCCCAATAAAGTTATTTTTTAAAAGGAAGAAGAATAAAACAAAAATAAAAAGTAAGAAAAGGGAAAAAAGAAAATAAATTTGTGCATCAGGGTTGGAGGAAGGTTTATAAGTATCCCCTCACCTTACTTATTCAATCTATATGCTGAATAACTGATGAGTTACATGAGTCATCAGTTACATGACAGAATAAGGTCGCATTGGAGTTGGAGGAACAATCTTCTATATCCAGATGATATGACCTTGCTTGTGGAGAAGAAGGAGGTCATGAAGAAGGAGTGATGAAAATGAAGGACTTCAGCCTTCGAAATGGATTCTAACTCTATGTAAAAAAAAAAACAAAAACACCAGAATTCTCACAACTGGACCAAAAGTTAGCATGATAACAAACAGAGAAAAGATTAATGTTTTTGAGGATTTTTGCTTTTCTTGGCTTCATAATCAATGCTGACAGAAGCAGCAATCAAGAGGTCACATGATTCAAGGCATCTTTAAAGTGTTGACAATCAAGGATGTTATCTTCCTCACTAAGGTGAACCTGAGTCAAGTTATGGTATTGTTCATTTGCTCAATGCATGCAAAAGTTGCATAATGAATAAGGAAGACAATGAAAAAACTAATGCATGTGAATTATGGTGCAGGGGAAGAAGAATGAATGTTCCCTGAACTCCCAAAAGAAGAAATAAATCTATCATGGAAGAAGTACAGCCAGAATGCACTACATTAGCAAGGAGTCATGACTTTGTCTCATGTACCTTAGACATATAACAGGCAAGAGCAGTCACTGGTAAAGGACAAAACAAAGTAGAGGTATAACCCAAAAGAGGGAGACCCTCCACACGATGACTTGACAAAAGGGGTGTAAACATAAGAATAATTGTGCGGACAGTACCCATGGGTGGACTACTTGATACTCCTGCCTGTTTTCCGTAAGGTTACTGTCAGCTGGAACTGAAATGACCTCACCAAACAACAGCAGCATTTTCAAATCATGAGAACTTGGGATCACAGTACTGACTGATGGCACTTTTCAATCTAGGGTCTCAATCTCAGAGAAAACATGAGTAGTATCACTTTATGATACTGTGATAGCTTGTGCGTTATCACGATACTGGAAGTTATAACAGTGATATTTTAAATCCTAACAGAGTCAACTTTTGAGGGCAACTTCTGAAAATCTTCCAGAAAAAAGAAAGTAGGAAGAAACATCTGAAATGATGTTTTCTAAGATTAATTTTTAAAAAGTCCCTGCCATCCAGATAATATTGAATCATAGTGACCCTATAGGACAGATGAAAACTACCCCTTGTGAGTTTCTAAAACTAACTCTTTATGAGAATAGAAAGTCATATTTTTCTCAGGAGTGACCTGTGCTTGCAAGCTGCTGTAGGGTTATCAGCCCTACAGGCATCCTGTTATACCACATTTGATGTTGTTTTATTAGATAGTATGTATATGCTATATATATAGGGGTCCTCAAAGTGATGATATTTCTAGGTCTATGAAAGGTGTGTATTAGGGTTATGTCCTCTCCGTTCAGCATTTTTGTTTAATCTACATTCTGAGCAAGTCATCAGAGAAGCTGGATTATATGAAGAATTCAGCATCAAGACTGTATCCTTATTACTCACTTATTACTCACCTGTGGGATGACACATCTTTGCTTGCTGAAAGAGAAATGGAAGTGAAGCATTGGCTGTTGAAGATCAAGGTTTGTGGCTTTCAGGATAAATTATAACTCAATGGAAAGAAGATCAAGATTCTCCCAAAAGGGCCAACATCATCATGATAAATGGAGAAAAAGTTGAAGTTGTCAAGCATTTTGTCTTACTTGGATCCACAGTCCGTGGTCATGGAAGCAGCAGTCAAGAGATCCAAAGATGTCTTACATGAGACAAGTCTGCTGCACAAGACCTGTCTAGAATACTGACCAGCAAGGATGTTACTTTGAGGTGTAATCTGTAGCTGATGCAAGTCCTACTTCGTCATATTCATGTGAAATGGGCATTGACTAAAAACGACCATAGAAGAACCAATGTATGTGAATTGTGGTGCTGGAGAAGAATTTTGAAAGTGCCATGGTCTGCTAAAAGAACAAAACAATCTGTATTGGAGGAAGTATGGCCATAATGTTCCTTAGAGGCAAGGATGCAGAGTTCATCTGACATGCAAAGAGTTCATTTGGGCATATTGTCAGGAGAAATCAGTCCCTGGAGAAGGACAGCATGTTTGGTAAAGTAGAGGGGCAATGAAAAAGAGGAAGACCCACAAAGAGATGGATTGACAGAGTGGCTCCATCAATGGGTTCTCACACAGGAACAATTGTAAGGATGGTTCAGGACCATGTGTTGTTCTGTTCTGCATTGTCAAAGCCGACTCAGTGGCACCTCACAATGGACTTGAGCCCTTTTTTTGCAGTCATGGTGTCAGCATAGCTCCTTCACCTTCTTTTTATTGTTGTCACTACTCTGCTTTGTCAAACATGGTGTCTTTCTCCTGGGACAGATCTCTCCTGTCAACGTGTCCAAAGTCTGTAAGATGAATTCCCCATCCTTACCTCCAAAGAGCACTCTGATGTACTTTTTCTAAGACATCAGATTTTCCATTAACTAGTCCATGGTTCTTTTAATAGTCTTCTCCAGCACTACAATTCAAATGCATGCATTTTTCTGTCATTTTCTTTAGTCAAATGACCAACTTTCACATGTATATGAGGAATGGAAAATATCATGACTTGCGCAGGCACATCTTAGTCCTGAAATCAATATCCTTGCTCTTCAATACTTCTGTGGCAAATTTACCTAACACAATTCATCTTTTGACCCCTCGAGTGCAACTTCAATATGCATTCATTGTGGATCCAAATAAGACAAAATGCCTGACAACTTCACCCTTTTCTCCACTTTTCATGATGCTACATACTAGCAACAATTGTGAGGATTTGGGTCTTCTTTATAATGAGGTGTGATCTAACCTGAAGGCTGAAGTCCTTCATCCTCAGCAGTAAGTGTTGCAAGTCTTACTCACTTTCAGCAAGCAAGGTTGTGTCATTGTATAACACAGGTTGTTAATAAGATTTCCTCCAATACTGATTTCTCATTCTTTTCTATATAAATCAGTTTCTGTGATGATTTTTCAGGTATACATTGAATGGTGGATTGAATAATTATGGTGAGCCGATATATTTATGATGCACACCGTTCCTTATTTTAATTTACTCAGCATTCTCTTTTTCTGTTTGCACAACTTCCTCTTCATGTATGTACATTTTATAAATAAATACAATGAAATATTCTGAAATTCCCATTCTTGTCAAAGTAATCTATAGTTTATTATGAGACACACAACCAAGTGTCTTGGCACAGTCAATAAAACACAAGGAACATCTTTCTTTTTTAAAAAAAATCATATTATTGAGACTCATATAGTTCTTTTTTGAGACTCATATAGTTCTAATCACAATCCATACATGCATATATTGTGTCAAGCACATTTATATATATTCTACCATTATCATTTTCAAAAAATTTTCTTTCTACTTGAGTCCTTGGTTTCAGCTCATTTCCCTCCCTCCCCAATCCTCCCTCTGTCACGATGCCTTGATAACTCTTTTTCATAAATCATTTTATTGGGGGCTCATACAACTCCAATCATGATCCGTACACATGTCAATTATATGCAAGCCACATTTGCACACTTGTTGCCATCATCACTCTCAAAATGTCCTCCCTCCATTTAGACCCTTGGTATCAGCTCCCCATACTTCCCCTCCCTTCCCTGCTCGCCTCCCTCATAAACCCTTCATAATTTACAAATGATCATTTTTTATCATAGCATACACTGTCCAATGTGTTCCTTCACTTACTTCCCTATTGTCCATATCCCAGAGAGGAGGATATATGTGGATCCTTGAAATTGGATTCATAATTTACAAATTATCATTTTTTATCATATCATACACTGTCCAATGTGTTCCTTCACTTACTTCCCTATTGTCCATATCCCAGAGAGGAGGACATATGTGGATCCTTGAAATTGGCTCCCCCTTTCTATTCCATCATCCCTCCATCCTCCCAGTATCACCACTTCCATCACTAGTCCTGAGGGGTCATCTGTCTTAAATTCCCCATGTTTCTGACTCCAGTGTACATCCTCTGGTCGAGCTGGATTTGTCTGGTAGAATTGGGATCATGATAGTGGGTGGGAGGAAGCATTTGCGAATTAGAGGATAGTTGTATATTTCATTGTTACTACACTCTACCTTGACTTTCTCATCTCCTTGCTGCAATCCTTCTGCAAGAGGATGTCGCTTCATCTATTCAGGGGTTTTAGGTCCCCAACCTACACTCCCACTGATTTATAATGATATAACTTTTAATTCTTTGATGCCTGATATCAGATCCCTTTGACATCTTGTGGTCGCACCCGCTGGTGTGTTTCTTCCATGTGGACTTCATTGCTTCTGCTCTAGATGGTCGTTTGTTTACTTTCAAGCCTTTAAGTCTCCAGAAGCTATATCATTTGATAGCCAGGCACCATCAGCTTTCTTCATCACCTTTTGCTTATGCACATATTTGTCTTCATTGATTGTGTCAGGAAAGTGAGCATCATGGAATGCCAATTTAATAGAACAAAATGCTCTTGCACTGAGGATGAACTTGAGTGGAGGTCCAATGCCCATCTACTGTCCTAATACTAACCCTATAAATATATGCATGTTGTTCTATTTCCCCATCATCATATATAAAAATATGCACCTGTGCACATGTCTGTATTTAAAACTCTATAAATGCCCTTTACTCCCCCAGGTCTTTCCTCTATTTCCTTATACTTCCTCTTGTCCCACTACCATGATCAGCCTCCATTTGGGTTTCAGTATTTTCCCTCTGTTACATTACTCTTGATCAATCTCTATGGGATCTCTAACTTGTCACTGATTTTGAGTCACTTGTTGTTCCCTTTATCCCTAGGCCAGTCAACACCACCTCCTTTCCCCCTCCTCACCTTCTCCCAGAAAACTATCAGTCCCACCATTTTCATCTCCAGCCTGTTCATCCAGCCTATTTTATCTAGACAGACCTGCAAAAAAAAACCCCAATATGTACCAAAAAAAGGCATCCTAAAATGAAGCAACTAAAGAAAATAGAACAATGATAACATCAACAAAAAAACCCAATGTCATATATACATATGTATATGTAAAAATATAAAAATAATAATAATATAGAAATCTGTAAATAGCTCAAGTTCTGTTTGTTGACTTTCAGGAGTGTTCCCTAGTTGAGTGGGACGGGGTGCCACACCCTGGCCCCATTATTATATTATCTGCTTTCAGCCAAGATCCATTTAACATTAGCAATGATATTTCTTATTCCAAGTTCTCTTTTGAATCTGGTCTGGACCTTTGGCAGCTTCTTGTCAATATACTGCTGCAACCATATATTGCTGGAGGATGTTCAGTAAAATTTAACTTGCATGTGATATGAATGATATTGTTTGATAGTTTGAGCATCCTGTTGGGTCACTTTTCTTTGGACTATGTACAAATATGGATCTCTTCAAGTAAGCTGGCCAAGAAATGTTTTCCAAATTTCCTGGCTTTGAAGAATGAGTGATCCTAGTGTTTCATCAATGTGTTAGGCTGTTTGTCTAGTGTGATAGATAGGTTTATTTGCCAACCTCACCAATAGGAGTATGTGGGATTAATAAGTTCGCAGTTTAATTGGAGGGCAAAGAGATAAACAGCTTGGCAAGTCTGCCTCTCTCTCTCTTGCTCTCAAGTGATCAGATCAGTGTCCAGCTGCAAATTCTCTGACTCAACTTGTGAGCTACACTCTCCATGGATACCAACCTGTGGATACTGTCACTAGAGTTTGAGGTTCCTTCATGACCTGCTTCATCACGCTGCTGCACACGTATACATTGCTTGAGTTTGGGATTATCAAATTCTGTTTTCTGTTTGACTGTTGGTGACCTGCCCTGCTGTTTGCTACCTATGGGCAAACTGCCTTCTTTGCTCTATGGAAGACTCTGCTCCTTGACCTTGGATCTAGGAGCCCTGGTGACTTGAAGGATTTCCAGTATATTAACTCTTCTGTGGAAGTGAGTTGAACTGAGCCCTCTGTAATGGTGTGTGTACAAATTAGCTGTTATATTCCTTCATGATATACATATATACACATATATGTGTATATATCCTGGTTTTGTTTCTCTTGAGATATAGACAACTCTGTTTAAAGATAATTGGTACCGGGAGTGTTTCTAGAGAAAAAAGATCACAAATATACACTTCTCAAATTGAATCTACAGCCTGATTAAGCTTAACAGCATTGAAAACGTTCTCTCTACCCCTAAAGGCATGGATAAGTTAGTCACTCTTACTAGAGTGGGTGGCGTTGATCCATGTTGTGAGGTAGAAAAGCTAATATCTTTGGTATCACCAAAAAACAGATGACGTACTGGTTGGAGGAGAGGCTCTGGTGGTCGTGTATTTGATATTTTCCAGCAGTTTTGTCAGGATGAGAAGTGTAGAGATGGTTGGCTGGTCCTCTTTACAATAGAAAAGGTGCTCAAGGAAAGGGGTAATCTCAAAACCTCAGAAACGTCTCTCAAGCACCAAATAACAGACCCAAAAAGTTTCTGCGTGTACTACAAAGGAGAGTCTTTTCTAGTAATAGAGTACTCATCACATGAGTAGCTTAATTACAGTGTCAGCTGATTGCAGATGTAGAACAGTGTCTGATATTAAGGTAAAGGCATTAATCACAAAGAATTATGACCTTCAAATATGGAATGGGAACATATGGCAGCATATGTACAAATGTGTTTGACACATTGGATGACAAGAGATGTAAGAGGCCCCAGTAAAAGTATTACAAATATTTGATTATATTGTGAAATATTTATATTTCTAATTACAAATAAATGAAATTTTCTCTTGAAACACGGTGTGGTATGATTAATGCCAGGTACTCCTTTGTGAGTAGACCTGCCTGGAGATGGATAGAGGAGCGGTGTCTCAGTTCCTAAGATAATCAGAAATATGTGTTTTCTTATGATCTTTGGGGGCCCCGGTGAAAGAGTCCTTCAATCCCTACAGGGGTTGCGACCCACAGGTTGAGAACCTCTGGATTAATGCCACCATCAAAGACTTGAAGGATGCAGGGGTGGTGATTCCTACCACTTCCCCATTTTACTCATCTATTTTGCCTGTAAAAGAAACAGATGGATCCTAGAGAATTACAATGGATTATCATAAACTTAACCAGGAAGTGACTCAAATTACAGCTACCATTCCAGATGTGACTTTATTGCTTGAGCAAATTAATACTTCTCCGGATACTTGATAAGCAGCTGTTAATCTGGCTAATGTCTTCTTCTCAATACCAGTCTTGAAGGACAACAAGAAGCAGGTGACCTTCAGCTGGCGGGAACAACAATGCCCTTTCATAATCCTCCCCCAGGAGTACATCAACTTTTCCTCTCTGTGACATCATTTAGTTTGAAGGGGTCTTGCTTGCCTGTCTCTACTCAGACCAGTTTACCATGTTGATGACATTACACTGATGAGACCTCCTAAGGAGGAGATAGCAAAGACTCAAGAGTCATTGGTATGGCATCTGCATGCGAGAGGTTGTGAAATCAACCTAATGAAGACTCAGATATCCTCCAACGCAGTTAAATGTCTAGGGGTCCACCGGTGTGGAGCATGTGCAGACATTCCCACTACACAACCCCAAGTTGGCCTCATAAGATTTTGGAAGGACCATATCCCTCATTTGGGTGTTCGATTTTGACCTATCTATCAAATGACATAAAAGGTCTCCAATTTTGGGTGGGACCCAGAACAAGAAAAGGCTGTGCAACAGGTTCGGGATGCCAGGCAAGCTGCTTTGCCACTGGGGCCATATGATCCAGCTGACCTAATGGTGCTAGAGTGAGACTCATATATATGTAAGAAAGAGTTTTTTATCAAGAAGTATGGTAATTGCATATCCAAGAAACCTCCGAGCTCAGTACAGCTGAAGTCCATCAGTCCGATACTAGTCCTCAAGTCCCTTCTTCAGACACACAGCCACACATGTAATGATGCAGAATGCAGGAAGATCACAGACTGGTGGGTGGAGATTATTGTGGTTTCAATGACAGGGGTTCTAGCACCAATTAGGATCAGTCAACAGGAAGGTGAAGGAAGAGAGAGCAGGAGGTTCCCAGGACCCTCCTCGTGAGAAGGCTGTGCTCATAAGAAGGTATCTTCAGGCTATGGCTTGATTGATAGGTTGGACACCACCCCTACAATTTTATATATCTTCAAGTTGACATAAAATTATGTAACAACCAAATTAAGTTGCTTAAGCATGTCAATTGTTCTTCCATCAATTCTTGGAGTCATGTTTTTGGCTAATGCTTTTTCGTGCAGTTTGAGATTTTTCCTTCAGCACCATTAGTTCTTACCTTGCATACCTAGTAAGATTCCCACTTGATTGTGGTATATTTTTATTTGTATCTTTTTGTATTCTAATGGCCAGGATATATTTTTGAAAATTTTGCATCTATTATAAAGCATATTGGTCTGTGGTCTACTTTGTCTGGTTTTGTTACCAAATCTATACTTGCTTCATATAATTAGTTTAGATGTTTGTTATCCTTTTCCATATTTCTATGTCCTAGTATGGATATCTCTGTGTAGAATTGGTTGTAGCTTTTCTCTGAATACTTGATAGAATTCCCTCGTTACACAGTCTGGTTCTGGATTTTTGTGTGTGCTTATTTTATTTTGGCTGGAAGTTATTTTTAATGACTCAACACATGCATATTTTCGTTGTTTTCCTTTGTTAAGTTTGCCAGTGATTTGGCAATTTAATTTTTTTCAAAGAACGAACTTCTTGTTTACTATTTTTCTATTCTTCTTCTGTTTTCCAATTAATTTATTCCTGTTATAATCTTTAAAATTTTATTTTCTTCTTATGGTTGAAGGTTTATTGCCTTTGTTCTAGTTATGATTGATGCTGGGTTTAGGTATTGATTTTGGTTCTCTCTTTTTACATGTTGATTGCTATAAATTGTTCTCTGATAATTGCTTTTGCTGTGCTTCAAACGTTTTGGTGTGTTGTATTTTCATTCTCAATTGTTTCTAGGATTAAATTTCTCCTCTCTTTTCACTCTATTACAAATTCATTTTTAAGTTGTGTATTGTTCAGTTTTAATGCATCTGATTACCCACCCCCATTCTTTCTATTGTTAATTTATAGATTTATAATGCAGTCTGAGAAAAATAGCATGTAGAATCTCTTTGTCTAACTTTTTGCCTACTTTAGAGAATGTTTCATGTATACTGGAATGCAATATATACTGTTTTGCTTTTGGGTGGAGGGTACTTTATAAGTCTAGGAGGTCAGTGGGTTAATTGTGTTGCTTAATTCTTCTGTGTCTTCATTGAATTTCTTTCCTGATGATCGGTTCCTCCTCAAGAATGAGGTATTGACGTCTCCAAGTATTATTGCTTTATAATCTTTTCCCCTCTTCAATTGTCCAAAGGTTGGGAACTCTGAGGGTCTTTCACTGGGTATGCATATATTTTGCATGGTTATGGTTTCTTGTTCTATTTTTCCTGAACCATTGTAAAGTATCCCTTTTGGTTTCTCATGATTTTCCCTTGACATCTATTTTATCAGAGATTGATACATCCACCCTTTGTTTTTGTTTTTATTTTTTAGTTACTATTAAACCGTAAGACCAAAACTCACTGCCATCAAGTTGCTGCCAACTTTTGACAACCTTATAAGACAGGAGAGAATAGTCTGTGAGGATATCTGAGATTGTAACTCTTGAGTAGTGTTTGTTTGTTTTTTCACAGAATGGCTAGTCATTTTAAGCAACTAGCATTGCAAGTCACAGTCTAACTCAGAACCACTATACCCCAAAGCTGCTCCTTCATCCCTTGATTTGTAGTCTATTTTATTGATTGATTGATTGCCTGTGTTTCTTGGAGGCCCCATATAAGTAGATCTTGTTTTCCTATCTATTACTCTACTCTCAGTCTCTCAACTGGTACATTAAATTCACTGGCATTCAGTGTCATTGGTGTGTGCAGTTTGTCGTTCTCTTTTTGTTGTTGTTGTGGGTGTGTTTGGCTTTATTGGTGTCGGCATTTTCACATATCTCTGTGCTGCTTTGAATACTGACTTTAGAAGCCTGATTCCTGATAAGACAGCCTGGGCTTTTCCTGCCATGTTGCAAGGATAGCCTGAGCTTTTGTTGCCATGATGTGCAGGTATCCACTGTCTTCCTTCCCAGGTCACAGTGATGTCTCATACTTTCTTTGATGGGTTGCAGGGATGGTCAAGGCCTTCCTTTCCAAGTGTCAGGGACAGCCAAGTTCTTTCTTGACAGCTGGTTGAAGCCTTCCCTGTGGGATCAGGGGGAGGGCCAGGGACATCCTTGATATTCGTGAGCATGGCAATACCCTTTCTTGTTGGGTCATGGGGGTGCCTGGGTCCTACTGTATCAGGATAGAGTGAAAGTGGGGCCTACCTTGATACATCAAAAGGGTGGCATGGACTTCCATGCTGAGATGTTAGTATGTGGGAGCCCTTCCTTGCTGGGTCACTGTGATGGCCATGGTCTTCCTGGTCAAGATGGGATGCCCAGGGTATTCCTTCAAACAAATGCTTCCAATTGACATAGGGCACTAGATAATTTTTTGCTGAAAAACGGACAGTAAATCAAATACTGTGTAATTGAAGGTTCTCAAACTTTTTAACCAGGGGGCCAGTTCACTGTCCTTCAGACTGTGGGAGGGCCAGATTATAGTTAAAAACAGAAAAAAAAAACTATGAGCAAATTCACTGCGGGCCTGGGATGCTTTGGCTGCTAAGCAGGACAGCACTGGTGGGAAAAACACCAGGTAGGCCAGATAAATGTCCTTGGTGGGCCCGCATGTGGCCCGAGAGCCATAGTTTGCGTGCCCCTGATGTATACTCAAGTATAAGCCAGCCTGAATATCTGCCAAGGCACCTAATTTTAAGTGCATTAAATAGTGCATTAAAAACATACTGAAAAACTCAGCTTATACATGAGTCCATAAGGTCAGTTTGGGAACTTCTGATGAATGAAGAAGGACCATTCAAGTGGTAGCATTGAAAGGTAGTGACTTCTGGAGTTTTCTGCATTTATTCTTTGTTTAGTCAGAAAAACTAAGGCCAAAAGTTGATGGCACAAAAGTTCCCATATTCACACTAGATACCTGATGGCCGCTTTGTTTATTTATTTCTCTCTGCTCTTTCTTTTGCTTCCATAATCTTGTGGCCATTTCATATGCTAAGGTAAGAATATGTGTGAAAACCCCACATTTGTGCATTTGCGTGCTCCTTGTTGGCAACTCTGTGAATATATTTAAGAAGGAAGAAGCTGCACTAAAGATTTTAGTATTCTAGCAATGTTCAGCTCTCTCTCATGTCAAGTAAGCCAAGAGCTGTATATATTCACAATAACCTATGTTGGTTCTGAATAACTGCAGAATTTCAAAGGAAGGAAGGAACATTTTCTGAGGTCCTATTATGTGCTTCCTCTTAAGGTGCATAATCTAGTTAGAACCTTACAAAATACTCTACATAAAAATGAGGAGACTCAACCTCCCAAAAGTGAAGTCCCTTTCCATGAGTCCCACAGTTGACCAGTGGCAAAGCAGATGGGATCTGCTTCAGAGCTCACAGATAAGGAGAGAACACCGGTTCCAACATTTGCAAGATGGTCTACTTCCTTGAATCTCGAAAGATGTGTGTCCTCATCAGTGAAACAAAAATAATAATAGTTCTTTCATTGGTTGTAGAATGAAATACAAATGCCTCGTAGTAACTTTTGCGGCTGTAGGCACACTTCAATGAGGTGATCCATTGGCAAACACTTATCTCACATCTAGGCTGCTGTACATGAAGAGGAAGTGTCAGTTGTCATCATGGTCCTTATCGCCAGAGCTCCAGGGTGCGAGCCTTTCTCACTATTGCACACATTATTTCCCCTAGCCCCTACCCAGAGCTTATCATCTTGCATGTTACACTAACACGGTAAAATTTTGTAATGAAGATTTCCATATCTCAAGTTTCTGGAGGCATTTTAAGAAAAGTTTATCTTCATAATAGGCTTCTTATTAAGAAAGTGTTCACCATGCTCAGTAGAAAATTAAACTGGGTGATTGAGCCCCCAATTTTTGAACACTCCCTCATCCTTTTGCTAATCATGAACACCTTGACCACTCTCCTAAGGTGATGCATACAGATTAAGTCCTTTGTTTATTGATTGGCCAAATATATGCAGGGTGAATGTGTGCTACTTCATCCTTGGCTCTTCCAAAGGAGATGGTTACCATGGTAACAAAGGCATCCTTTGACTCTGATTTCTACCGAGTTATAGAAATGCTTCTTAAAAAATACTTACAACAATATTTAATGTCAAATCTAAAGTAATTTTTCTCATTGTTTGGGGAGTAAAATTGATTTTCTCTGGGCAAAGTTTGTTTGTCGGCCCAAATGTACTGTTTATAGTAATGTGTTCCACCAAATTTCTTTAAAAGCCAGTTAAACATATTTTGTCTTAACTTCTAATCTAATTTCATCATTTGGAAGTGCCTCTTGCTGCACTGTGCCTGTTTTGATTTGGAAATAGTGCACATTCCATCTTTGCTATGCCAAGGTAAGGTGGAAGGGAACAGAATGAATCATTTGATTTCTTGTATCAGAGAACAGTGTGTGAGGTGAGGGAGGGAAACCACATGCTTTAGTAGGAGGAGGAATCTATGGCTTATTCTAAAGCTGAGGTTTTCAAGTGGCACCTGGTTTATGGGTCCAGGGTTTCAAAACATGTCTTCTTCCAAGTGGCAAATGGCAATTTTATCAAAATTAAAAATTTTATCCAAAATGTATAACCACAGATAAAATTAAGAAATAATGAGGATTGTCTAATTTCCTGGATGTAGCCACAGTTGCTATATAGGTACATAACTAGGCCCCACCTATGTGCTGTGTTGTTGCGTGTTTTTTCCCTCCTTACATTTAATTGTGTAGCAAAAGGAGTCTTACATAATCTGATCTACTTCAGAAACACCATTCTTAAAGGGCTGCAAAACATCCCATTGCATAAATCTTCATAGTTTGAGCAAATATGAGGGGGTATTTGCCCCCCCAAAAAAGCAGAATTCTTTTCAAAGCTATGATTTTAAATTTTTCACAAAACAAGCTTGTCACCTTCAAAGTACTCTCCATTACACTTAATATATTTTTTTCAAATCTGTGATTTCCGTCTTGGAAATGTTTTTCAAATCCATCTGTTTGGATGGCTGATGGTGCCTTTCTCATTTTTTTTCATCTCTTTTGTCACCAAACTGCTGTGCTTTCAGGTCCCTCTCCAATCACAGAAACAAAAAGAAGTCAGACGGAGGGAGGTCAGGTGAGTAAGGTGCATGGGGAAAGAGAGACATGTTACTTTTCATCCCAGGCTGGCACACTGAGACAGCTGTATGAGCAGGTGCATTGTCGTGGTCGCAAAACTAGTGCCGTCTGTGAAAAACCAGACGGCTTTTGTCTCACTCTTTTGAAAGACTAAAGAGAAAGCTTGATTAACAGTTTAGCCTGGTGGAATGGACTGCAAATGCACTACAAGTCAATATATTTTTCCATTTGGGAAGTTGATAGACACCCAGATCAAGGTTTAGCATCAATTGCATTTCACCTTTTTTGATGTGAGAAAACCACTTGTGCACTTGCATTTTTCCCAGAGCACTGTCCTTATAATGTGTGTTTAACATTATAACAGTCCCTTTGACACTATTCCTGAGCAGCACACAGAAATTTCACAGGCACATACTCTTAAAGAAGCCGTCACAAAACAAACAAGCAAGCAAAGAAACCCAAAAATCACCCTAAGGTTTAAGTAAAACAACTTTTACAAAAAGTATCACTTTGACCAAAGAGAACTTTCCCAGGCAATGTCACTTGATGCACTAACTCAGAATGAGTTGCTGGATGCCTGCCTACTAGGAAAAAAATGCCTCTATGAAAGCTCTGCTCCACCCAGAGCAATTCCAGGTTTGTGTGGGTTTCTTTGGTAACCCCTCAGGCATCCAATTTTGGTTGTATAGTGTAGAAGGTTGAATGATGATTTCCCAAAACATGCCCATGAGCCTAATCCTGGAAGCCATATGTATGACCTGTAGAGGGAATTAAGGATCTCAGCACGAAAACATTCTGGCCTACTTGGAGGTAGCAAGTATGTTTGTGTGTGTGTGTGCTGCAATCCAATGTATAATGTCCATATAAAAGACACACAGAGGAGAGACACAGACAATAAAGTGAAGGTCATATAAGCATCACCAACCCAAGGAATGCCTGAGCTTCCAGAAGCTAGAAGAGGCTTAGAGGGTTTCGTTCAGTTTCATAATATGGATGGGGTTCAGTGGGGACACAGCACAGTTGATATCCTTATTTCAGACTGGTGACCTGTAAGACTATAAAAGAAATGACAATTCTGTTGCTTTACATTACCAAGTGTGTGGTAAATATTTGCAGGAAAAAATATAAGAAAGGAATGGAAAGTTTCTAAGTATCTTGCGATTCATTTGATCAGCAGTTAAAATCCAGCCAAAGGTACCTCAGAAGAAAAGCCTGGAGATCAATTTTCAAAACCTAGCCATGGAACACAGGTGGAATTGATGACCGCTAAAATTCCCACAGTGTCACCGTGAATTGGAATCAATTAGTGCTTGGATTTAGGAAATTCGTATGGGTCATTTTAGAGTTTTCTCAACTTAAAGGAGAGTTGTAATGGATTTCTTAACACTTAATCTACCATCTATAATTATTCATATGAGAAAAGATAATAAGATCTTGAATCCTGTGTCTTACTGGGATAGAAGAAATGTGAGGGTGTATTTGGGATGACAGTTTAACTTTTCTCATCATAAGAGGATATCTAGACCAATGGTGTAGGATCTGTATCCATGGTTCATGCATTCAACCTGACATCATCTCATCTGCTTAAACATTGGGATCTTCAAAGACTGATGTCCAAATCCTAAGAATGTGAGACCTTTAGCTCCTTTGATTTATTAAGTCCACAAACAATTATCGAAGATCAAGTAGATGCATAGGATACTGATGCTCTCCAAGAAGCACAACCTGCCTTCATCTCACCCCAGATCCCACCAGCAATAGCAACATGTACACAAGCATTTGATGCAGTGATAAAATTCTCAGCTGCTATTCAAAATATGAGAAGTCCAACACCATTAGGTGTTCCATAGGAAATGTGCTATCATAAAGTTTTAAAGCACTGGAAACCTGTTACAATATGTTCGCTCTGCCTTATGGGCTTGGTATGAGACTAGTAAAGGGGTTTTGTTTAGTGTTATAAAAATTGTATAGACTTTTACTTCCAGGGAGCATAGGTCTAAGTCCCGAGTGTCCTACTTAAAGCATTTGTTACAGAGTCAGATTCTTTAAATGGCAATCAGATGTGTAGTAAAAGTATGCTCCACAGGGTTTTCAACGGCTGATTTTGTTTTCAGAAGATGATTGCCAGGTCTTTCAGCTGAGGTGCTTCTGGGTGGATCTGAATTATGTGAACTCTCAGCCAAGCACATTAACAGTGACCATGCAGGGGCTCCACGTCTTCTAATTAATAGTTCATTAATACTTGAAACTCAGTCTTCTCATTTTTATAATGGCAGAAATAAAACCTATTTTTTAGTGATTCAGTGATTTAACATATGGAAATGCTAGAAGCAATCCCTGGCATGCAATAGGAAAAAGGCAACGGTGGTGGCAAATGGAGAGGAAAATCAGAAAAGAGAGACAGATCATCTTTTCTAGGGTATCAGGGAACACTTCCAGCCTCCCATTCTGCGCTTAATAGAGTAAGCACAGAGCTGCGAGTTTAAAACTCCATGTCTAAGTGCCAGCTCTCCATGACTCACTGCCTGACCTTAGGTTAACCACTTAATCTCTCTCTGCCTTAGTTTTCCTCTCCATAATAGGAGCATAATAACTCTTACCCACATCACTGGGGCAAGGATGATTAATCAGTGTTTATAAAGTTCAATAAATCCTTTGGGTACAAAGTGCAGTGAGATTGGAAAGCATTACTTCTATTTGCTGCTTTTCTTAATATCCATACTACCGTGCCAGGGTCTACTGGATGGAACACCATAGAGTTATACTCTCATCCTATATCATTGTCGGCAATTCCAGTTCCTTTGCCTTATCCGTGAAGTTATCAGTTATTTTACCACCATAATGTTCAATCTTCAAGAAGCTGTAATCAATTTTCTTGGTATATCCAAGTGTCCATTGCCAACACAAAAATAAGCAATACTTTAAATCTCTTCAACATGTATTTATTGAGGATTGGTTCTGTACAAGATGATAGAGCTATTTGAATACATAAGAACCAATATGGCCCCTAGCCCAAGTCAGTCCCAGCAGAATAACACAGACTGGTAATGGGAGCCCCATGCCAGACCAAGTGCTCTGTCAGATGACTTGCAAGACCCTCCAAGAGTACATTCATGCATACACGTAGTGTGGAACATGCTCCATCTAGAAGTGATATTTAATTGAGAATGGAGAGAGGAAACTTTAGTCAGGTGAATCTGAGGAGGGGCACAAGAAGAGAATAAGAGTTGCCTATGCCAAAAGGAAATGGTTATAAAGACCCACAGATAGGAGGAAGATATGTTGAGGAAGGTGAACAGTTTTACAGCATTGAAGCCTAGGAAGTTGGGTCTTTTTCTCAGAAACAATTATTCCAGTACAATCTAAACTCATATTTGTAGCAGGCTCAGCCTAAAGTCTGATCATGCATACCCTCAGTTTCATTGAATCTGGACCAGTCTCCAGATTGGCTATCTAAATGCTTCTTTAATGATTGGACTTAATACCTTCCATTTTAACCATGTTTGGAATTTTAAAAAAAATGTTGCTACATAGAAATCTGCTTTGTCTAACTATTATTATTAGCCAAGCCCTACCTGAATTCCCTTGCAATTACTGCTCATATTTTTATGTAGCTATAAATCTACAAGATGCTATGAGGAAAAAAAATAGAAGGCCAATTTTAGAAATTAAAGTCCCGTGATTGCAAAATGAAAGCACTGAAAATAGGAGTCATGTCTGTGAGCACACAAGTTGAGTGTCATGATATGCTCCTATGCACAACTATGAAAGGGATGTGGATGTGCGTTGGTTCCTTGACATTAATTTTGCAAACATAGGGCAGAAAGTCCTTGAAGACAACTAGGCCAAACCAAACGGGCTATCGAAAATCAATTCTGACTCACAGTCGCCCATAGCACAAAGCAGCACTGCCCACTAGGGTTTTGAAGGCTGGCTTTTTGATGGAAGCAGATTGCCACACCTTTCTTACGTGTTCTAAATACAGACATGACCATTGGCAGCTGAGTACTCTTTTCATTATGCCAGCACCAGTGAGTGTATCTATCAAACCCTAAATGACACAATGACATCTTAGACAGTAGGTGAGAATTATATTAAATATCTAGACTCTCCAAAAGAGAAAAGAGAAAAAAGAGAGCTTGTCAGTAATGAAAACATAGAATAAAACTTTAATCAGCATCAGCGTTAATCACCTCATTTAGTAACTGACAGTTCAATGAAGTTTCTGTTTTAAAATCATGGGCAAAGCAGACTGCCAAGTTTTATTTGTCATCTGATATAAGTTGAGCTATAGTCTGAGATGGTGGGAAACCTTTCTTGTAGGGTTTTACCTCTTTAGTCTCAAATGAAAACTGGCACTCCATCTGGATAATGTCCAATGTGACCCATTTTGGGAGCCATCAACTACCTAGTCTTACAAATCAAGAACACTGATTAAATAATCAAGATTTCTGAAAAGCCTTGAGGGAGCTATACGTTTTTTGCATCAGTAATTGCCATTCTGTTTGTAGCACAAGATGTTTTTGAGCTCTGGATAAAAACTTAGGTTTAACATACTGACACCGCGTATCTGATTTGTGGATTAGCAAGAATTTGACATTTTTCAGAAGTGACGTGATAGCAAATATGGAAATGATAGAAATTTTTTAAATTCTCAAAGTAATGAAATTTGTCACCAAGAGAATGAAACTGGGTAAGTAATTATAGTCTTTGGTTATTTACTTTAAAGGGAGAATAAAGGGTAATGATAATTTATTGAACATTTATTTAAATAAAAGTGATCGTTTTTCCCATTGGTATGAAATTTACAACCAATACCAATGTAACTATTAATTACAAAAATTTACATATCACTGCTCCCTTACATTAAATAGAAATGTAAAGGTAGAGAATTCTGCCTTTGACACATGGTCAAGAACAACTTTATCATGATTTAAAATAATCACTGCTCAAATTAGCAAGACATTGATTAGAATAATAACCGATTTCCCCAAATTGCATGCATGAAAGAACAATTCTTTCATTAGTGATGTCAAAATTTGTCCAGAAAATATCAATGAACATTATTAATGTTATGTTCAGCTTTGGCCCTAGGCAGAAATGTCAAGTCAGTGAAGTTATTCTTTGCCATTTCTTAACATCCTTTTGAAGAACTTTATTTATGCTGGAAATCAATCATTTATTCATTCAACAATTTTTTGGAGTGCTGACTATATAGCAGGCACAGTTCACAGAGCAAGAGATATATCAATGAAAAGGATAAGCAAACACTCTCTGCACATAAAGATTGATGGGTGGAAACTGGGATATAGTCAGACAATAAGCCAAGAATTAAGTGACAAGCAGCCATTCCTGGTTGACAATCACAGCAAGTGCAGTGAGGACAATAAAATGTAGTGGTATCATAGAGTCTGTGAGGCCACCTTGATATGATGGTCAGAAGGGAGTTCTCTGGTGAGAAGACTATTTCTTCTGCAAGTATCTTTGATGATAGTTCTCTTGCTAGAACCTTTTCTTCAGATTTTTTTTGATTCCTTCTAATAAAATTATCCAATTATCATCTCGTTCAGTTACCTGCCAGGTAATTTATAAACAAATTTGATCAACCAGTATGAACTAGAACAGCCATAGTTAATTCAGTCTGAAATAAAAGTCCAGGACAGCATCTTTTCTCTCAATCTGTTTTCTTGATATGAAAGAGTAAATGCTTTTAAAATTAAAGTTATTCTAGAAGAAGAAAAATAAACACCATATAAGCACTTGCTTTCACCACTCTTCTCCACCTTTGGTGGCTAGAAATCTTTAGGACAGGGAACTATTAATCAATTAGAATGATTAACATTCTTTGTTTTATTTCCACTATGATTTATTAAGCCCCCCTTATGCACCATGCACAATGCTTTATGTTTTATGTACGCTATATATAACTTCATTTGATTCTTACCACCAATACTATAAATTCTCAACTTAGAGATGAGGAAGGTGAGGCTCAAAGACTTATGGACCCTGTTCTGTACTGTGTCTGTGCCTGGAAACAAAATCAAGAAACATAAAAGCAATGTACCTCCAGTTTGTTGAACAAATACCTAATTGAGAAACAAAAACATGCTGCTCAGCTTGGAAGTCATGGATTGAGCTGGGATTAGACTCAGTCACATTCTACATAACAATGCTTTCTCCACTTAGAAAGCAAGGACTTGACTTTCTGAGCCACAGATCAAAGATGGTCTCTTTAAAGGCATGGAAAACTGGCCCCTGGAAGGAAATATCTGCAATTATTCAGAAGGTGTCCTCCCACTTTTTCAGGTTCCAAAGAGCATATTGCTATTTTTCCTCAAAAAAAAAGTAGGCTGATTAGATGACTAAGTCTGATAATTATGCTGTTAGGCTAAAAATTTCCCAAGATTGTTTGCTTGGAACACACAGACATGCACATGCACATTAGCTGCAAAGGGAAACATGCCATGTGGAACACAGAATTATCCAGACTGTGGCCTCCAGTCCATGTCTATAACTAAGAGAGCTTGTTTGGGGGTTATGTTCAATAACTCACCAGTTACAAAGAAATTACCCTGTGGTGTCTAAGAATGTGATAAAAGTTATCTTCAAGGAGGATGATTTTGTTCTTTGATTTTGGCGTGATCTACATACCTGACAGAAGCTGAATGAGTGCAAGAGATTTTAAAACAGAAACAAACAAATGTGGCCCTGATTCATCCCTTTAAGAAATAATATTGAATGAACCTTTGGACAGGCACTCAGCTGAAGACACCATTCTATTTGTATTATGAATGTGAACTTGAACATATGGAGAAGAAAGTTCAGAAAATATGGATACTGCAATTAATTCAATCCATATGTTGCTGTGCAGGAAGAAACTTTTTTTTCTTCATTCAACTATGTCTAGGATATAAAGGGTGCTATCTTAAGTCTCAGAAATGCACAAGAACATTACTGAAGAAATGGCAAATTCTGAAATCTGATTGGTTTTATTGTGCCAAACTGGCCAATAAAATGTGCGATTAATAAGGTTGCAATTAAATTGGAGGACAAAGAGATAAATGGCTCGGCAAGCCACAGCTCTCCTTCTTGCTCTCTGGTGATCAGAACAGCATGCATCTCCTAGTTCTCTCCTCCAATTTGAGAGCTACACAAACTATGAGACTGTCAGCTTGTGGATTGTGTCACTAGAGCTTGAGGTTCCTTTGAGACCTGCTTCACCATGCTGCTGGTGTACACATTGTTTGAGTTTGGGTGTGTCAAATCCTGTCATCTGGCTGACTGTTGGTGACCCACCCTACTGTTTGCTGCCTGTAGCCAAATTGCCTTTCTCAATACAGGACTCAGCTGTCTACTTCCTTTTACCCAACAGCCCTCATGTGTTGAAGGACTTCGGTATATCATCTGTTCCACAGAAGTGAGTTGAACTAAGCCCTGAATATGTGTGTGTGTGTGTGTGTGTGTGCTGGTTTTGTTTCTCTAGAGAACCTTATTTAAGACAGGAGCAAACACAATAAACAACCACAACAAGAACATAATTCTGTATACTCAGTGTATCTGACACATATTTGTATAAAAGACATTTTGTTATTACTTGGACTCTGCAATCCATGGACTATTCTTTGGAGAATTCTGATTTAGGAACTTTGAGTGATTCATGACAGGTAGAAAATTAAGTTATTTGGTGTCTGGGTACATAGCTATCAAAACGATGAAAGGACCATTTAAAATACTTTCCCTTTTTTGGTATTTTCTAATGATTTCATTGTGTTAAAAAATATTCATAAGAAAAAAATCTGGGCTGAGCCCTGGTGGCATAAGTGGTTGAGTGCGGGACTGCAGCCCATGGACTTGACAGTTCAAATCCAGTGGTAGCTCTCAGGAGCAGCGCTGTGTAGCTCCCATGACCACCAGAGGGCAGGGATGCCCCCCCCAAAAAAAAAACAACTTGGAAATTTAATTCAGTGGCATAGATTACAATCTCCATGTTGTGTAATCATTCTTAATGTTCTGTGCCAAATCATTCCATCATATTAAGATAGACTCAGTGTCCACCTGAGCATAACACCCCCCTACCCTCTTGTAAGTTCTTCTACCTCTTGTTCTTCCTACCTCTTGTAAGTACTTCTGCATATTTGCTTATTTCATATAAGGGGGCTACACAAGATTTTTCTCTTTTATAACCAATTTACTTTCTTAGCTTGATGTTTTCAAGGTCCATACATGTTATGAAATATCTCAGGAACTTTTTTCTCTATTTAGCTCAGTACTGAGTTGTTTGCATATGCCATATTTTACTTATCCAGTCATCTGTTGATGGACATTTCGGTTATTGTGAAAAGTGCTCCAATGAGTATTAGTGCACAGATTTCTCTTTCTACTCCTGCCTTCACTTCTTCGGGGTATTTACCTAGAATTGGGATCACTATGGTAGTTCTATATTCAACTTTTGGGGAATGGGCAGCAAAAGTATTTTTCACATTGGCTGAACTAATTCACATTCCCACCAGCAATGAATGTGGGTTTCTGCTTCCACAAAACCATGCTCATCACTAATTCTTTGAATCATTCTGATCATTACCATTGTAATAGGGTGATATAATATTTTTAGAAGAAGACATCTTTTGGATAGTGTATGTTCTTTTGATATATAGGGAAATTAATTCTGACTCTCCAATTCTAAACAATACATCATGGCAAGTGGGAACCAAGGGTTTAAGATTACACATAAACGTGGTCACTTCTTAGCTACATGACTCTAGGTTAATCTGTGACCCTCGCCTCTAAACAAAACTTATCACAAAGGAAATTATGATGATAATGTAAAGCCAAGAGTCTAGCATTATGCTGGGCAAGTAGTAAGTGCTCAACAAGAAGTAACTATTTCCTTTTTTTCCCCTTTATAGTTATCATGAGTTTGTGGAAAATCATCCACACTGTCTTATGAGCTCTCTTCTTGTCACGGCATGCATTTTTAAGAAGACCAAGTGGATATTAATTGTCTTATACATAGGCCTCATTAGTGCAATTCACAAACCACAACCAGGAGATAATAGATATGGAACACAGAATTACTTTTTGAAGTGTTACCCACATTCTTTTTAGACATGATATTCATTTAAGTGGCATTTTGAAAAGCTATTAGCACAAAATCATTCATATTAAAACCAGTCTTAACATTAAAAATCAGTTTTCTATAAATATCTGTGAGTATCCATTATGCTGTGTCACTATGCCTCCCCCCTTAAAAACTAAAATGGGTCACACAAGACAAGCTCGCAAGAAAACCTGCAAAATGGCATAATGGATTGATGTTTACCATAAGTACAGATCAGCAATTGCCAAGCAAACATTTGAGTTTGCCAGATATGCAAGTGGTTGGTAGAACTACAAACACATACTTCAAGTTATCCACAGATAAGTTCCTGCCCACACATCTGTAACTAACATTCATAAGGGGAAAGAATCACTGCAGATTTATAAAAAGATTTTGCTACATGTATAGTTGTGTTGATAATGACTTAAGTATAATTCCTACAGTATCTGTTGGGTTTATTATTTATAATAGAAAAAATATCACAAGGATTGTTAATATTTCAGAGTGACTTTGTATTATCACTCTTGTCATCCTATGCTTAAAATTACCCAAAGACATCCTCATTTATAATAAAAATGTAAGTTCTTGAAGTGACTACAGTGCTCTCTGATCTAATTTAATCTCACTTGCTTCCCACCCCCTCCCCCTTCCCCTCTTTTCTGGCCCTGCACACTGTCCTTCCTACTCTTTCAAGAATGCTCCTGCAGCAGATTTCTGTGTTGCCTGTTCCTCCTGTCTCAAATTATCTTCCTCAAAATTCATACAGACTTGGTGCTCAGTTCCTTCAGGTCACTCTTCCAGAGTCACCTGACTTCTTATATAAGTAAACACGCCTTGCCCTTTAGTAGTCTATCTCCACCTATGTTTTATATTTACACATAACATGTGATAATGACACACGCAGCCATCTCTGCTCTTAAAAGTCAATTGGTAATTTTTCTGGCATTTTTTCAAGTGATTGTTCACCTGTTTGGTGGGAATATTAGGACTATGTTTTTTGTTAGGTGCCATTGGATTGGTTCTGATTCATGGTGGCTCTATGAACAGCAGAAGGAAGCACTGATGGTCCCCCACCCCCTTTCAGTCTTTCTTAGGGTTGAGTCTTTTGCAGCCAATGCATCAATCCTCAGTAAAGGCACTCTTCTTTTATTCACTGCACCTCCACTTTGCCAACTAGCATGTCCTTCTTCAGGGACTGTTCTCTCCTGACAACATGTCCATGCCAGGTACGTGAGACAAAATCCCAACATGCGTGCCACTAAGGAGCCTTCTGGATGTACTTTTTCCCAGACAGATGTTTCTTCTTCTTCTCCTCTTCCTCCTTCTCTTCCTTCTCTCTTCTTCTTCTTCAAATCTTTCTATTGGGGGCTCATACAATTCTTCCCACAATCCATCTATCCATCCACTGTATGTCAAACACATTTGTACTTTTGTTGCCCTCATCATTTTCAAAGCATTTGCTTTCTACTTAAGCAGAGCTCCTCATTTTTTCCCTCCCTCCCCATTGACCCTCACTCAGAGACCCTTGATAATTAATTAATTATTATTATTTTGTCATATCTTACACTTTCCAATGTCTCCCTTTACCAAATTCCCTGTTGTCCATACCCCAGGGAGGAGGTTGTATGTAGACCCTTATCAACATTTCCCCCTTTCTATCCCACCTCCTCTCTACCCTCCCAGTATCACCACACTCACCACTGGTCCTGAAGTGATCATCTGTTCTGGATTCCCTGTGTTTCAGGTTCCTATCTATACTAGTGTACCTCCTCTGGTCTAAGTGGATTTGTAAGGTAGACTTGGGTTCATGATAATGGGGGTGGGGGTGGCAATATTAAAGCACTAGAGAAAAGTTGTATGTTTCATCATTGATGTGTTACACCCTGGCTCACTCATCTCCTCCCTGTGACCCTTTTTAAAGATTTCCCATTACCTACAGATGGACTTTGGGTCCCCAATCTGTTCTCCCCCTCATTTACAATGATATAATTTTTAGTTCTTAAATGCCTGGTACCTGATCCCATTTTGGCACAAAGACTGGCGTGATTCTTCTATGTGGACATAGTTGCTTCTGAGCGAGATTGCCACTTGTTTATCTCCAAGCCTTTAGGACCACATATCTTTTGATATCCAGGCACCATCAGCTGTCTTCACCACACTTGCTTATGCACTGATTTGTCTTCAGTGACCATATCAGGACATACAGTGATATGATTTTTTGTTCTTTGTTGCTTGATAACTGATCCCTTCGACCCTTCACAGTCACACAGACTGATGTGTTTCTTTCATGTGAGCTTTGTTGCTTCTGATCTAGGTTGTTGTTTGTTTACCTTCGAGCCTATAAGATGCCAAAATGCTATATATTTTGATAGCTGGGTATCATCAGCTTCATTTACCACTTTTGCTTATGTACACATTTGTCTTCAGCAATTGTGTCAGGAAGGTCAACATCATGGAATACCAATTTAATAGAACAGTTGAGGAAGTGCTTGAGTGTACTTCCAATTGAGGCCCAATGTGCATCTGCTGCCTTAAAACAAACTATAAATATATACACGTGGATCTATTTCCCATCATCATATGTAAACATATTTAACTATGCATATGCCTGTATTTTGACCTCTATAAATGGCCTTTGCCTCCTATTTCTTTTTTCTAATTTCTTTTACTTTCCTCTTGTTTCTCTTGCTCAGTCTTCATTTTGGCTTTAGTAATTTTTCTTGATTACATTTCCCTTGAACAATCCCTGCCACTCCTCTCACACCCTCCTAGCCACTGATTTTGGATCACTTGTTCCCTTGGTGCTTTCAATATAATTACCAACAACATAGTTCAAATGCATCAGTTTTTCTTTGAACTTTTTAAATCTATGTCCAACTTTCTATGCATACGAGGCCATTGAAACTATATATCAGGGAGTGCTATATAGTTAGATAAATTATATGTCAGCATTTTTGGAATGCTGACTTATTCAAGAACCAGGAGATATATTAAAACAATAATGATTTATATGCTTATTATAATCTATTACATGGGTAAGCTCACTAAGGGTAGGGATTTTGTTATTGTTGTTGTTCACCCCTATTTAGTAGATCCTAAACAGAATCTGAGATATTCAAAAATCAAAAAACTTGTTGCCATCAAATCATTTTGACTCTTAATGGTACTACAGGACAAAGTAGAATTTCCCCTTGGGATTTCCTAGGCTATAAAACTTCATGGAAACAAAAGCAACTCCCCTCTTTCCATAGAGTGACTGGTGGGGTGAACTGCTGACCTTGAAATTAGCAGCCTAATGCTTTATCCACCAGACCTGCAGGACTCAAATTGGTGAATAATTGTATGTTGAATGTATCATTGGCAGCATAAAGTTGATACTATATATTTCTAAACAGTTTTAAGGAAAATACTGTCCCTTTCACAAACTTATTAATTTATCCATTCAATGAAAATACTTTTATTGAATATTTTATTGTGAATTAGGTGAATATTCACAGAGCAGATCATCACTTTTACCTTGCCTGATTCAAACATATTTTCTTTCAGCTTATCCATTGCAATTCTCTGCCACTTACCATCACTTATCCTAACCCCCCCCGACCCCCCTTCCCCCCCATTTCCTGTTTCTAGTCCTATCTCTTCAAAACTTCTTTCGGTCAATGCTGGTCAGCAGGGTCCTACTGAGTTCCTATCTCAGGGCTGAGAAAACTGATGTCTGCACGATCTTCTAGTCTGCTGCACTGATTGCTTCCAGTTGCATTTCCAGTAGCATCCCTGCCCTTTCCTCCAGAGGAGAGAGATCAGTTGTTGAGCCTTAGACAGCTGGCTGCTCAGATCTTTTAAGACCCCATTCTTTCCTTACCAACAAACTCACTCACTCCCTCACTCCCTCACTCACTCATGCTCATCAAGTCAATTCTGACCTATAGAGTAAGGTCAAAAGGCCCTTGTGAGTTTCCAAGACTGCTACTCTTTATGGGAGTAAGCGTCCTCTCTTCCTTCCCTACTCACCAAAGAAGGGTATAGAGCATTATCTGTGTGAAGTGAGCTATGGGACTTGACCTTGGTGTTCCCCAAGAAAAATCATTCCCTCTGGGTGTTTGGACATGTCTGAGACATTTTCCCAGCCTCCCCCCTGTACACTTCTCCATATTTATGGAGAGAGTTGCAGCAAGTGTAAGTGCTGTTGTTAGGTGCTGCTGACCTGTTCCAAATCATGGTGACCCCATGTAAAACATGAGGACACACTGCTTGGTCCTGTGTCCACCTTTCAATATGTTTGAGCCAGTGGTGGGAGTCAAATAATTCAACAATTTCTTCACTGCCCTAGTCACCATTTTAAGTGTATATATATATATATATGTGTGTGTATGCATATGTATATGTATATATGTGTGTGTGTTAACAACTATATCCAATGCTTTATCCACCAGTTCTCCAGGATATTTTAATAATAAACTTCCTTTTGGTGTATAATATATTTTATATGTATGCACACCAAAAGGATGTTTATTTCATAGTTAATATTTAAATAAAAACAATAAAAGAATTATGCATAATGATTATGGTATAAGAAAGAGGTTCCAAATGTAAATGAAAAGTATTAAATAATACTTGAAAAAAAACAATAAAACTGTTATTTATCTTCTGATTGTTTCTTTATTGGCATCTTCCTTGCTTTTGCCTGAGCATCATAAGCTGTGTTTTTTATTCTTAACCTCCTGTGTAAGTAGAATCTCTTGTCTTTAGAGGTAGGCCAATTAAGCAATAATCATTGTGTTTGATATATTGGAAACAGGCTACTTCTCTTTTCTCAATGTATATATTCATCTTTGAAAAACACCTTTCCACTTTTATTGAACTTACAGCAATTTTTCTGGTAATATTCTCAGCTGATCAAACATGTTAGATAATTGTACAATTCCACAATAATACTTCATGGAAATTTGGGCATAACACAAAACTGAAACAAATGACAGTCTGTTTGTTCGTTACTTTTTTTCTCTCTTTTTTAAAATTTTTTTGGGGCTTTTGGGTTCTTTTTTTTTCACTTTTTTTCTCTTTAAGATTTTTTTCTAAGTAGCAAATGCAAGGGAGTAAAATTGTAATAGTTCATCAAAAGTATAACAAATTTATGAATATAAATATAATGCTTATGAACATAATAAGCATTAGTCTGTCTAATTTTTTATACCTGCGGATGGGATAAATATTACCGTGGGCACCTCGAGTATGCTGTTGCACAGATGAACATTTAAAAAGGGGAAATTATTATAAAATTGTAAATTTGTGATTTTGCTCACATTCAGCCACCCCCCTTAGAAAGCTCCCTGATTAGAAGTGCCATTTTAGAAGCAAGTTCCCCAAACTCACCAAAAATTTTAACTTTTAGTTCTGCCAAACTGGTGCAAACCAGCTGAATCCCACCACTTAGTAGAAGTTATATTCGGTGAGCATTTGGGGCCATTTATTTATCATCAGTTGGTACCAGCACGGGGAGTGGCCTACCCCATAGATTTGACAACAGGGTGTCCCTGGGCTGTGTGGACACTGCTGCTCTCTCCCATTAGGTAGGGTATTCAAAAGAATACAAAACCAAGAGGAAAATATAAAAACACAAAGACAAGCAATACTGGGGCCCTAATACTGGAGGGAGGATGTTTTGAGAATGATGATGGCAACAAGTGTGCAAATGTGGTCTGCATACAATTGATGTATATATGGATCGTGATAGCAGTTGTATGAGTCCCGACTAAAATGATTTATTTAAGAAACAATATTCAAAAGGAAATAGAGAAATACAAAATGAATTCTAAATATGGGAAAGCAAGTTAAAAACAGCAAAAAATGCAAGAAAGTAAAATAAAAGTAAAGAAAAATAAAACTAAACATAATTAGAGTGGAGCAGAAAGAAAATAGAATAGTAAGGGGTGGGGGAACTAAATTTAAAAAGAGACGGAAGCAGGGTAGGGATAAGGGACAGAACTCATCCAGCTCAGGAAGTGGTGCACCACGCATCCATGCAACAAGCCTGTGATCCTGACCTCAGGAGACCCACGTAGAGCAGGACTGTTCAAGGTTGTCTAACTGGACACAAGATGGCAAGAATGTAAGCTGACCATTCCATTAGTCTCCAGAAGGGTGTGAGGGCCAATGAAGAGTCTCTACTTTCTTGCTGTCAATAGCCAGTGTTGGTGTCCATGCTGGTCTTGAGTAAGCATAGCTAGGTTTGGTCATGCCTTCTCATGCTGGCAGACAGTTTACCCCTTAGTCTTCACTCTCACTGCTTTTGTTCACCAAATTCTAATAGGTACTTTGTTCATTTCTATTTTATTTCCTCTGATGCTCAGGGTTCTAGAATTATCATATATATGTGTGTGTGTGTGTGTGTGTGTGTGTGTATATATATATATATGTTCTATTGGTCTCTTGTGCCTTGTTTGGAAGGTCTACATGATGTCTGCCTCATCCACAATCATGCTGGAAGTCCTCTTAATGACTATTTGTTCAGATCCCATGTACTAAGTCCTCAAGTTGTTGAGGACTTGTTGGAAGCATACCCCTAGTGAAAATACCCCTACTTTTACAGAGTGCATGCACACCAGTTTTCATGGATTGATTGTGAAACATGTGTGTCGGTTTGCATGCCAAGTACCATCAAGTAGTGCTAACTCACAACAACCTGCTTTAAAGCAACATGGAACACCAGCTGATCCTGTTCCTCCCTCACAGTTACGTTTGAGCCAGTTCTTGCAGTCCCCTTTTCAGAGTAGAACCATGTCTAATTGTGTTTTTCATGGCTGCTTTTTCATAAGTAGTAACCCTGTTTTTTTTAGGTATCTCTGGGAGGACTTGAAATGACAACTTTACAGATATCGACCAAGTACATTTTAGTTTTGTGTGTGTGTGTGTGTGCTCTTCAGGTATATATGCATTTTGGTAGTTGAGTGACAAACACTGAAATAGCACAAATAATAAATGCATAAAATACATAAATTCAGATGTTAACAACTATTAGAAAACAAAACAATATATCTAAGTTGAGATATTGGTAATACCCAAGAGAATAAAATAAAGTAAACTAACCAGAAGACACTAGTAGGACTATTAGAAGAAACAGCCTAGACTAGATATTTTACTTAGAATATTTTACTTAGGAAAATCAGGTGAAGCCATTCTGAAAGGTTAGGTTTGAACTGAGACAAGTATTATGAAATTACGGTCCCAAAAACAGAGATGAAGAATGAGCATTCCAAACTGGGGAAAGAGCAATGATGGTGTCTTCCACCAACTTCATTGATATTTCCTTTTGAGGGCTTAAGAATAGCGCCATGTCCATTGGACCTCCACTCAAGCACTCCCTCAATACAAGAACACTTTATTAAACTGACATTCCATGATGCCCACCTTCCCAAGACAATCTCTGAGGACAGATGGGTGCATAAACAAGTGTGGTGAAGAAAGCTGATGATGCCTGGCTATCAAAAGATCATGTCTGGGGTCTTAAAGGCTTGAAGATAAGCTCAGAAGCAACAAAGCCCACATGGAAGATACACACCCTCCTGTATGCCTGCAAGATGTCAAAGGGATCGTTGTATCAAGCATCAAAGAAGGAAAAATCATATCATTGTGAATGAGACAGAGTGCAGATTGGGGACACAAAACTCATCTGCAGGCCACTGGATATCCCTTTGGGGGGCAGAGGTTGTGGGGAGGAGACAAAACAGTTAGGGTGAAATGCAGCATTAATGAAACATACAGCATTCCTCTAGTTCTTAAATACTTCCTTCTCCTCCCTCCTCCACCATCATGATCCCAATTCTATTTAACAAATCTGACTAGACTGGAGGATGAGCACTGCTACAGATAGGAACTGGAAACACAGAAAATCCAGATCAGATAATCCCTTTGAGAGTGGCGATACTGGGAGGGTGGAGGAAAGGTGGGGTAGAAAGGGGGAACTAGTTACAAGGATCTACATATAACCTCCCGGGGAGATGGACAACAGGGAAGTGCGTGAAGGGACACATTGAACAGTATAGGATGTGATAAAATAATATTAAATTTCAAAGTTATTAAGGGTTCATGAGAGAGGGGGAATGGGAATGGGTAGGGAGGGACAAAATGAGGAGCTGGTACCAAGAGCTTAAATAGAATGCAAATGTTTTCAGAATGATGAGGGCAACAAATGTAAAAATATGCTTGACTCAATGAATGTATATATGGATTGTGATAAAAGTTGTATGAGTAAAAAGGAAAAAAAAAGAGTTTACAAGTCCCCAATAAAATGATTTTTTAAATAAGAGTAGCACCATGTCTCCTCACCTTGGGGAAAAAAAGTCTGTGTCACTTTAGTGCTGTTCTTTCAAACCAAGATATGTTTCCAGTAGATGCTATTTTTGCTGTTCAGTAAGAAACTAAGGCACAAACTGTTCAGTGGTGCTTCTTATTCCCAAATCTTCTATTAAACTTTGCTGAACTGCCCTCCAAGGCAGTCCAGCTCACTATCCATCTTTCAATAGTCCATTGTTAGTCTTTGAGCACAAGTGTAAAATTTTGTGAACATTTTCATCTGTTCAGGAAGTTGATGGACATCTAGAGTGAGCTTTGTCAACAAGCAATATCTCGCCTTTTTTGAAATGAGAAAACCACTGGGACACTTGACCTTTTTCTCATATTAATATCTTTGTAAGCTATGTTCAACATCACAACAGTTTCTGCAGCATTTTTCCCCAAGCAGGGAACAAATTTCACAGCCACATGCTGTTCTCTTATATCAACCATCACAAGACAAAACAAAAACAAGGTTTGAGTGAAACTGCACTTATGGAAAAATTCACTGTAAACAGATAAAACCTTTCCAGGTGCTGGCACTGGGTGCACTAACTCAAAGCAAGTTGCTCCATGCTTGACTAATAGGAAAATTGTGTACTATGAAAGTTCTGCCCAGCAGGGTTTTTTTTTCCAGGTTTTGGAGGGGTAACCTCTGGTATACTTTGACCAGACAGCAGGTTCCTTGGGATGCATGGGTGTTTTATCATTAGAAAAGCTATTAACATACTTATATACTTTAGCATATTGAAAAAAAAACCTTTCACAAAATAATCTCAAAACATACAAAATGAAATAACTATGCAATCAAATGTCCATTCATTACTTTTAAAACAGAAAAATTCAGAATCATCCTGAATACAATGAGGATATGGTAGGTATTAAAATCATTCAGCATTTGTGTTAATGATATGTGTGAGAGGGAAAATAATGCAGAATGCAGTGGTTAGAATACACACTCATAATATCCCTATATATCAGCAGTTGGAAAATATAATTCTAGAGACAATACAATTTAAGTTTATGAGATACCTATGAACAAATCTGACAAAACTAAAGCTTATTTTAAAAAAAATAGTCCAGATAATAAAATAGAGAAAAAAATATAAATGTAATTATGTGAAAATGTAAAGCTTCCATATTACAGAGCAGCACATAGAGGGTGGAAGAGAAGTTGTAGATTGAGATAAGTTTACCCCCCATATTGTTCTCAACTGAATTCCAGTAGGCTATTAACCTGCAATATTTAGATGAAAAAAAACTTGCTTGTTGAAAGCTAGAAAGTCTTGATACACTCGCTTTTGAAAAGTGAAGTCTACAGCTTTCAGTATGGATTACTCATCAATGTAAAGAAAATCAAATCCTCACAATTGGACCGATAGATATCATGATAAATGGAGAAAAGATTGATGTTGTTAATTCATTTTCCTTCAGTTCACAATCATGGGAGCAGCTACCAAGAAATCAAATTAGATACTGAATTGGCAAACTTGCAGCACATGGAGACATGTTTGTAATGTTAAAGAGCAAAGATATCACTTTGAGGACATACACAAATTATAGTATTTTCTATCACCTCGTGTGCTGATGAAAGCTGGGCAATGAAGAAGACCACAAAAGAATCCACATGTTTGAATTGTGAGGCTGGTGGAGAATGGGGGAAGTGTCGTTCGCTGCTCCCAGAAGACAGAAGTCCTGAAAGAAGTCAAGATGCTCCTCAGTGGGGAGCACGGTGAGGCTTCATCTCACATGCACTGGGCATGTGAACGGGAAAGAGCAGTCACTGGGAAAACACATCAAGTGTGTAAAGTGAAGGATCAGGGACAAAGAGAAAGACCCCGGGAGATTGATTGATGCAGTGACTGTAAGTAGGAGCTCAAACATAAGAACAGTTTTAGGATGGGAAAGGAAGCACCCAGGCAGTGGTAGCTAAGGTAGACGGAGGACTGCTATGAGTTGGAACAGACTCAAGACATCCAACAGCAACACCATATTTCTAAAAGGAGTAGATTCTCGATTCTATTAATAACTCCTCCACTAGTTAATAATGGACTAGAACAAAGCCCAGGCCTGTCCCTCTTCTCTTTCTCATTGACTCCCTAGCTACTTCCACCCTCAAAGTAACCATACAATTTATGTCTAAATAAGCATCACCATCTCTGGTCAACCAGTCACTGGGCCTCCCTCTTATCAGTGACTCAAGGTAAATTCTAGCCTAGCACAATCCTTGACGCTTCTTTTCATTCTCCATATAAAATCTTTGCCTATTTTCAAACATATCTATAATGTGACCAATTTTTATCATGTACATCCTGGTCCAAACCATCATCAAATCTTGCCAGCATGAAGAGAGTAGCCTCTGAATTTGTTTCCTCTGGAGAATGCAATTAAATACAAGAGTGGAAGACTAAGCACAACAGGAATGCATTATCTCCCAGTTTTGGAGACAAGAAGCTCTAAGTTAAGAAGTTAGCAGAGCCAGTGCTCTCTCCCAAGTCTCGAGGGAAATTAACTTCCCTGTCTCTCAGAACTTCTGAGAAATACAGATATTCTTTGACTTGAAAATGCAGCTTAATTCCTTCTCTTCTTCCTTTCAACATAGTCAAATTCCTTCGGTATCTTCTATCTCACAAGGGCAACACTCATCTTGGAATAAAACCCACCTCTCTAGTATTGCCACATGCTAATTGATAATATTTTCACTATGCCACTTTTCAAACAATTTCATATTCACTTATCCTGGGTTTTAGGAATTTGGAATATCTTCTATAAAGAACATAATTCCATTTATAGGAGCTTCCTAATTGGCATCTCCTCTCCCTTTTATTCTTACACATCATCTGAATGATCCTTTAAAACCATACTTGCTTGTCAGACCACAGTTTAGAACCCTGCAGTTTCTGATCCCCACTCAACTTCATCCTCCCTTGCTTACTTTAGTCCAGCTACACCATAATTCTTGCTGTTCCTAATACATGCCAGGCACACGCCCACTTTATGGGCTTTGCTTTAGCAGTACGCTTTCTTTTAGATGCCTTTTCTCCCTGGAACTTGTTAACTAAATGCCCCTCCACCTTCAAGTCTTTGCTCCAAACTCTTCTCAGCAAGATCTACTCTGCCCACAATATTTCATGCTGCAATTTTCACCATTCCATTTTCTCTGCTTTTACTGTTCCTATTTTGCTTATCAACTTCTAGTATACTTTGTAGTTATCACATTTTCCACTTGTTTTCTACAACCCCTGAAGGACTGGAAACACCCTAAGGGGAATTATTTTTGTTTTGTTCACTGATGTTTCTATAACATCTAAATGAGTACCTAGAAATAGTGAGTGTTCAATACATTTTTCTTGAGTAAACTAATGAATAAGCGAATGAGTGAAAACCAGTAAGAAAAATAGAAATATTGTCAATTTATATGAAGGGACAATTCATTGAACGGAAAATCCAAATGACCAATAAACACAGGAAAATATCTTTCAGCCAAGGCATAATCAGTATTATTGAAAAGTTAAATCAAGATTACATTTTATTCTCATCTGATTGGTAAAACAAATGAAGCTTGATAACACAAGTGTCAGTGAGGAGAAATATATCATCTAGATTAAATGTAAATTTGGACAAATATTTTGAAGTTCTACTTAATAATGAATAAAATGATCAATACCCTAGTCTTGTAACTCCTCCTGTAGGTACTCCAGATTCCCTCTGTAGATAAGGACTTTGTTGTCAGTACTGTTAATAATAGTATAAAAGGAAAACTAATCTAAGAGGAAAAAAGATAAATAAACTGGTTTACTCATACAGTGCAGTTCTATATAGCTGTTAAAATTAAGAAACCAATGATACATATATTAACAAGAATTAATTTTTAAAACGTGATATCAGGTGAGAACACAACAAAGAATATATGTATTTATGCAATACTGCTGGACTTTTTAAAAGTCACATGAAATAAACAAATAAAAAAACTAAACAAAAATAGAGGACGTGTCAGAGTTGACTTTGATTTTACAAAGCTGAGAAATTCCAAAATGTGTTATGTGGTGCAAAAGAAAAAGTTACAAAAACCAATAGTATCTGTCTGTTATATGGCTGTATACTTGTGTATATTAATAGAAAAAAGTTATGATTTATTTACATTGACAAAAATATTTAAAGTTATTACAGAAACCTTTAATATTTATTTAATTTGTTATGAAGATATTTTATATTACTTTCTGTCAAATCATTCAAGAGTTTAAATCAAAAACTTTAAAAACTGAACCTTCTGGGGAGAGTAAGGGAGCCCTCTAAAGAGAGATAGCCTAAGAGCTCAGAAGAGCTGCAAAAACTCCTGAGGGGGAAGGGAGATCAAAGTATATTGGTAAGCAGGAGAGAAGGGATTTGAACAAGGAGGAAACAGACAATATCAGCAATAAAGTAAAAGAGTAAAGACTTGATGACATGTGTAGGATGTCAAAACAAAAGCACACACAGAGATGCTATTTTGACAGGAGAGCGCCATGAGTTTTCTACAAGGAGAATGAAGATGGCAATGCCATTTAAAGGAACAGTGTAGTATTGAGAGACAGAGGAGAGCATTGAAGAGACTTTCTACAAATTCAGTGTTCTCAGTACAGTTGAAAAAAATGTCCTATTAAGACTCCAATCAGCTAAAAAACTAACCAAATGTATTGGTCATTTAGTCAGGTAAGGCGTAAAATCTCTGTAAGTGTATATTAAGAAGCCAATGCATAGATAATCACTACCAAAATGTTTTGTTAACCTATTTGTATGAGAAATCTTAAAGTGAGTCCTTTTCTTGACTTTTTAACTTCCTGCAGCAATGATTGGTAGCCAAGAAGTCCAGACAATAGATGATAGGACTTACTTACATTAGAAAATTGTCACAATTCAAACATGAAAAATAAAAGCAAAAATACCATTATCTATTGGTGAATTCTGGCCCCCAGTGATCCTCAACAGGTTTCCCAGGCTAAATCCTTCATGAAGCAGCAAGGCTCCGTTTTCTCATCTCTGTGAGACTGCTGGGTTCAAGCTGCTGTCCTCGGGGGTAGCAATCCAACACTGACCAGACAGTGCAACAAGGGCTTCTTGAAAACACACCAGAAAAGAAATGATGCATCAGCGGTTTTCATGGGAGCAACAGTGCCCTGGCTAACTCTGAGATCAAGGATAGTAAAAGAAAAAGGGAAGCAGAGCCCTCCAAAAACTCACAGAGAGTAGAACTGCTAAGACATTGAAGACTGTCCAGAAGATTAAGAGCATTTTCAGCAAGATTGCAATGACAGGAAAATGAAATAAAAAAGATGACGGAACCAAACTCACAGCCACTGAAGTATTGCTGCCTCTTAATGATGCAAGGTGGGCTTCTGAGTATTTGCAGGAGTGGAAAGCCCAGTCTTTCTCCAGGAACTACTCGTCCTGTTGTCAACAGTGGGGATCCCAGGCCAACATATAACCACTACACCATTGAGCCCCTTAAGAAAGATGCCAGTGTTCCAGAATCTCTGTGTCTGCTCTTAAATAATTAAGGAGCCCTAGTGGAGAAGCACTGGCGATGTAGTGATTATGCATTGGGACGCTAGCAGTGAGATCAGCAGTTCAAAACCATGTCACTCAGGGGGAGAAAACTGGGGTTTTCTACTTTTATTGAATCGAAGTCTTAGAAATCCATTAGGGCAGTTCTGCCCTGCACTATAGGTGGGCTGAGAGTCAGAATTGATTCCACAGCTGTGAGTAGTGTAGGGGCTTTACAAGTTGGACTGCTAAGAACAAGGTTGGTAGTTCGAACTCACCACCAACTCTGTAGGAGAAAGATGAGTCTTTCTATTCCCTTATTAATCAAAATCAACCAAATGGCAGCTAGACTGAGATCTTACAGGATTAGTTTAGAATAATATATTTTAAGTGTTTAAAGATAAGCATAATAAGTGAAAATGGTGGTCATTAAATATGCATGTGAAGTCCAAGTATTGGAAGATTTTGTAAGTGTAAATATTCACATGCTGATGGAGATGGAAGTAAGCAACTATCGAAAACTCCAGAAGAGCTTTGAAAAAATATTTACAATTTTATTTTTACTCAATATGTTATCTGAAATGTGCTCACATGAGTAACAGTCAACCGAATCCATTTAGTTTATGCAAATTTGTCTACAATTTTGATGACAACCCTAATTTATTGGAGTTTATTTTGTAATTGATGTCTATTTGTTGCTGTGTTAGATTGGGTAGTCTAATAAAAACAAACCCAGTTGGCTGAGCCCCTATGGCGTAGTGGTTGTGCGCAGGACTGCGGCCCACTGGGATGGAGATTCCATTCCAGCTCCACGGAGCAAAGGCTGGGCCTCCTACTCCCACCACCTGTCGGCAGTGATGCCCCCCCCAAAAAAAAAACCCAGTGATACTCATATACATTTATATATGTGCATATACACACACACATATATAAGTATATGAAAAAACTTTATGTCAGGAAGTAATTTATATCAAAAAGGCATCCCAGAGAAGTCCACCTCAAATTCTAAGTCTGATGTAAGCCAGGTCCCTCTTGAGATTCATGTAGCAGCAGCCCCGTGGCACAGAAAGGTGAAGCAGGCTGCAGGAAGATCAGAGGCACTGGGTACAGTGTCATGTGGATCCACGTTGAGTAGAAGCATCACAGGGCTCCAGAAGCTCTCAGGGTTGGGCATCCAGCAGGAGGCTGCCCCTGGAGGTGGCTACAAACCCAGCAGGCAGGAAGCTGAAGGGACAGTGAGAAAGGAGTTATCAGCGTCATCTGCGCTGATACAAAAGGCCACCCCACCAAGGAGGTGTCCTCAAGCTACCATTGAGGGGTTTGACTCCACCTCTAGCCATCACTGTCTAGTAGACCTAAAAACCATCGAATTTCCACAGCTGCTTTGACAAAACAATATGAAATTAAATTTTATTTTAATATATACTTTACTATAGACAACTGAGAAAACACTTATGTAGACGAGGAAGTCCCACTTTATAAGGCATATACATCTTCAACTTCTATGCAAATTGCAGAAATATACATTTCTGAAAAATTTTAAGCATGAACTTTCAATATATACACATAAGATTAAAATATAAAACCTACTAAGTAAAGAGAGAACACATAGGATAGTGGTTACTCTGAAAAAGAAGAATGTGTTTATTATTCTCCTTATGTATGTTTGAACTATTTTATAATAAGTACATAAAAGTCAAATGCCTTCAAATTTTAAAATGGCATAGTTCATTGTAAATACTGAGAAAGCACAGTGAAACAACTGGCCTAAAATACAAATAACCTTACATCACAATACTGTAAAAAAGAATGATTAATTTTGTAGTATGTGTTTTGAGGAGCCCTGTTGGAGTAGTTTTTAATATTTGGGGTTGCTATCTGCAAGGTCAGCAATTTTAAACAACCTGCGCCTCAGCATGAGAGAGATCAGAGCACTCTCAGAATCTCCTAGCAGCAGTTCTATCCTGTCCTGTGAGGTCCACAAATAGTGTAATGTTGCTGGTTTCCGGAGTGCATGCCAAGGTGGCTTTCATCAGCATGTCTACGTGACCTTCTGTGTCTGGGTGGCTTTCATCTGTGCATGACCCATTTTGGATATTTCTAATTTGGATATTTCTAATTTCTAATTTGGAGGTTTCTAATGTGTGCGTGATTTCTTTAAAGCCCCTTTATTTTCCATGACCTGCTAATTTTCACCTAGCATAGGCCTTTGGTGAAGACATCCCCTGATATTGCTATCACTTCCACTTCCATTTTCCAATCCTGTATTGTCCCAACAACATGCTTATCATATGATTATGGTGGATTCAAGCTCACTGAGCTGCATGGTCCAGAGTTTTTCTAAGGAGAAACTTTTTGTGAAATCCAAATAGCACAAGGAAATCAAGAGCAAGACCTCTACAAAAATTTGACTCTTTACCTTCTCTTGCTACAGCAAAGATTAAAGAGACTTTAAGTTGGATTAGCAAAAAACATCACACTAAATACTTTTTTAACCTCAGAATCCAGTATCCTGCACACATGTTCAAATTTTAAGTTTATAAATTACAAAGTTCATTAAGAAGCAAGAAAACAGAGTCTAAAGAGACCAAGAAACATCAGAACAAGCGCAATATGACACAGGTGTTAGATTCTTAGACAGAGAATATAAAATAACTGTGATCAATATGTAAAAGTCTCCAATGGCTGAGATAGACAGCATGCATGAGCTGATGGGCACTCTGGATAAGAATCATAAGAACATGCTAGAAGTCAAAAGCAAGAATTCCTTAATAGACTCATCCACAGATTGGACATAGGTGAAGAAATAGTCAATGAGTTTGAAAATAAGTTATTGGAAACTTCTCTAATTGATGTGCAATAGAAAAAAATATATAAAATAAGTGGAATCTCCAAGAACTGTTGGATCTAAACTACATATAGTTGAAGCCACAGGAGACAAAAATAAAGATGAAAGAAAGGAGAAAGGAAGAAAGGAAGAAAGAAAGAAAGAAAGAAGCAGAACAAATGATGTTGAAATACAGATTTATTGGATGATCACTCTATGTAAGAAACATTATATTATCTCTACTTTTACTAGCTTCTGACTATGAGTAATATAGTATTCAGATAAATCTGACTAAAAAGATGTCATTATCAGCCATAATACGAAGTCTAAGAAAATGTGGTTGTAGGAATAATTGGCTATAGGAATGCTCGACATTGTCAAGGTTCTTGTATCATAGTAAAGCTTACAACTCTTAGCAACAAAATGTATATGGAAGCTGTAGAAATTAAGTACAGAGATAAGAAAAACTTGTGTTAATATGTTTACCAAACTATATTACCCATGTAAAGGTCCCATGATATTTTACTCACTAAGAAATTATCTTATAGTCTGGTCAAACTAATATCACTTGGCAAAGAAAAGGACACATACTTTGATTAAACAAATCAAGACTGTCTTATAGCCTGCATTTTACTGAAGTCTGAATAAGTTCTGATGGTCTAGCTTCCTGAAGAACAAGAAAACTTAGAACAGAGTGAGCAAAATTAACTAGAGTACAGTAAGAAATGGCTGTGGTCAGAGTGGCCAATGGTGTTTTCCTTAGTCATCATACTGATCCCCTTAGATTATGCATTAATATGTCCATTTAATTTGGGTAAATATCTTATCTCAAAAAATGTAACTATCTTGATTATGACTGCTCAAGAAGCATGAAGGACAAGCATAGCTTCTACATTGTCTAACTCTAATGATTGCACAATTTTGACCACTACTGACTTATTTCACGACTTCTAATAAGCTAGTTCCAGAAGAAGTACTGAACTCTGAATAGATCTAAACCAAAAATCAATACCCCCTAATCAATTCCTAGTCATAGCCATACTATGACAAAGTAGATCTACCTAATTGGGCTTCCAAGACTAAACATTTACTGTAACATCTTTTTTCCATGAAAGTACTGGTGGGCTCAAACAGTTGACTGTCCACCTAGCAACTCAATGTGTGACGATCTAGATCACAAGGGTGCCTACTATGTATTTCACCACAGGTAAAACAATAGGGAGAACATAAACCTAAATTGTCTGTCATCCCTCAGTTTGTCATACTGTGATAGCTAGTGTACCATAAGCATACCACCAATGTTTTAGATACAAACAGGTCGCCCATGGTGGGTAGGTTGCAGCAGAGTTCCCAGACTAAGACGAAGTAGAAAGATTTGTTCATCTAGTTCCAAAATCTATCAGTGAAAATTCTATGGATGACAACAGAACATTTCTGTTATGGTGTTGGTAGATCAAGCTTCTAGGTAGAAGACACTCAAAATACACAAGGACCCCAAATCTACCAAGAATCAGGAAGATGGTGCAGGAAGGGGGAGTGTGTTGTACATGGCATTTCCATGAGTTGGAGCTGACTCGATGATAACTTACAATAACCAGAACTAAAAACAAGTCTAGTGCCCGGTGAATTAAAATCCATAGCCACCATGTGTAGGTTGTCAAAGACTGTCAGTCCTTAGAGAGACAGATGTCTCTTTCTCTCTGGAAGCAGCTGTTAGGTTACATCCACCCACTCTGTGGCTAGCAGTCCAACACTTATTCCACAGACCCACAAAAGTAGAATTAATAGTGTATTATAAGAAGGAGGCAAGAGGTACAATTTGCATACATACTAAAATTGTGGCTAGCACTAAGAGGGAGAAGGGCAGGATTTGTAGCACTAACATTCAGTAACATGGAGAACCTGATTGAAAAAGTAGAACTCCTTCCTGAGGAAATAATCATTACGCTAAGTGCCAAATGTCCAGCTCTACCTCCAAAATTTCAATTCCCTTTATTCATGTGGCATCTGACCTGTTTTCCTATATTTCATGGCTGTAAGCGCAGTGACTCAAGGAAGTTCATCTCTATGTTTTATGGCAGGAGCTACTGGAAACCAGAAGTAGGGTGTCCCCTGGGTCATCAGGACCCCAAATGACATCATCAACAGGTTCAGGAACCTGCTGGAGGAGTTTCAGAGAGCTGAGTAACCCTTCCTGCCTCACTTAGGTGTAAAGTGAACAGATTTTAACATTGGTAAAGCGGGATATCATTGATGGGGGTGGGGGCGGCATAGTGGGGTGGGGGGGTGGCATATTCCCTTACCATTCTCCGGCTGTTCCCTAGTTTGTCATACATTTTCTCCAAAAATCGGGACTTTTTAAAGATGCTGCAGGATGCAGGAAAACTTGTTTAAAATCATGACTGTCCCACCAAAAGCAGGACGTCTGGTCACTTTACTTAGGTGAACATATTCCTGCCACATGGCCCCGTCTTAAATGGTGTTAATGTTTTGAGGAATTCTTTTGTTTTTTTGAGACTGAGTACTTGATATCTTAGTTTTAAATGTAGCAAATATTAATATCATAAAATTAAAGTTACAAGGAATCATCTTCACCATCAGAGAACATCAATGTCTATTTGTACCTTGTAGGAGGCTGAAATGAGAAGAAAAATGACAAAAGACAGCCAATAGAAAGAAAGGGAAGGAGGAGGAGAAAGAAAGGGAGAGAACGAAAAAGCCAACCACAATGAGTCCACCTAAATACTCCAGGAACTAGAAAAACAATGCATATCTTCACACTTTTAAGGAGAGAAGGGACTTTCTACTCTCCTACGCAGTTAGTCTCAGGAACTCCCGGGGGCTGTCCTATCGGGTAGCCATGGGTCCAAAACAACTCGAGGGGAGTGAGGGAGTTCTGAGGGGATCTTGTAGTTTTATAAGAATTTTAGCCACAGATTTGAGTGAAAAATAAGACCTTAAAGACCAAACTAAAAATATTTAGGTTCATACAGAATATTTGTATTGCTTTGCATATTTTTTCATACTTTTATTGGGGGCCCTTGCATCTCTTACCACAATCCATGCATTCATTGATGTATGCACAAATGTGTCAAGCACATTTGCACATATACCCCATCATCATATTCAAAGCATTCTCTTCCCACTTGAGCCCCTGCTGTCAGCTCTTCATGGCTTCCTCCCTTCCCCCTCCTGCCCTCCCTCACAAAATTTGCTTAAAAAAATGTCCAAGGAAAGCATCTCTATTTTAATCATGGATGAAGCAGAATTTATCTCAAAGAAAGATAGTAAAACTACTCTTTATTGATTATATTAGTATTTAGTTTAGCACTATTCAGAAATTTGAGAGAAATCTATGCCATTTTATTTACCAATAGCATTTCATTTAAACATCATTAAATTCTGGGCAGCTATTACTAATGTCAGAGCAGTTTCATGTAAAGATTCACTGAGAGAAGGGGCATGCATTTCTGTGCCCGGAAGGCTAATCTGCAGGTGCTACAGAAAATGGCACCGGAAAGCCCTATGATATAGGCCACCACCAAGCTCATTAATGCTTGGATTTACTAATAAAAACGGCGCCTTAATGAATTTGGAGAATTAAGGAAACAAGGGCAGGTAGTTAAATTCTGCAGTTAAGTATATGGCTCTCCATCTGTCCAAAGAGCTTATATTGACATGATTTCTGATATGAATAAAACATCACTAAGATCAATATCTAGAGTATGTTCCAACCAAATGTGACAATAATCCATCCATGGTAGCATTTATTTGACCAAAGACTTTATGGTTATTCAATCTATTTAACAAAAAAAGCAATAATATTTTACTGAAATTAAATTAGGGTTTTAAATGCAAGGCATCATTTTTTTCTAAAAGTATTTTGGCAGGAATCATTCACTCCAACAGGGATGTCTTTATGTAATGATATCTAGCACTTATAAGCCATTTTCATCTTCCCAAGTGTTTTACTAACACCGATTAATTTATTTTCATTAGACTGCAACAAGATAGGTAAAGACAAGTCGATGGGAAAGCTTTTTTCCCCTCTAGAACAAATGGAAAGTCAATATCATAATTTAAATTATGCTAAGACTTTGGTTTTAGCTCTTCATCTTAATCATTAAGTAAAACTTATCCGTATTTCACTTCTGTCAAATGGGATGAAATTGTTTTCAGGAAAGTTTTATGTATATATTCACATGCTCAAGACCAAAACTAAGAGGATAATTTCAATTTTTCAAGACTTCCTCTGTATGCTATTAAAAAGTAAAGAGCAAAGAAAAAGAGAGAATAACACTTTCCTTCTCGATAAAATATTACTGTAAGTATTGATAAAGTGAAACTGTAGTCCCTGCAGTACGAAGCATGACAGTTTTGAAATTATCTTTAACATAACAGAATGTTTTTTGGAAAAGTGTTGGTAAGAAAATACTAAAGAGAATCAGATGTGCAAAAAAATTCTTCGAGCTCAAGGATGTCTGCATAACAATGTGTGTGAGAGAATTCTTTTCAAATACACTTAGACTCAAGGTACCTTTACTTATCTAAGACTAAAAATAAAAATTATTACAAGTTGATTAATACATACAGTTGTGGAGTTTTTTCCCCCACGATATGGCTTTCATTAAATAAACAATTCATATCAATGCTAGAAGTGAACATTTCAAGCCATGGTTAACCAAAACAAAGGTACTCCTCTAAGATGAACAGAGACACAGATATTATTGTATATGTGCTGACTATAAGTCAATTCCTCTGAGTGGTAGCTGCACATTAGTGTGGCAGTCATGGACTCGTGTCAATTTCAGGATTGGGAGTAGAGGGGTGGAGTCTAGCCTGTCAATCTGGAGATAGTCAATGAGACCTTTGTGTGGGCATGGCTTTATCCTAAGAGTTCTGGGAAATCCTGTGGTATTTCCTCTTGGAGGTGAGAGACTTATGGTTTAGTCCTCAGGAGACATTGCAGATGACAAGACCCATGGCAGCATGCTGATAGACCCTGAGCCCTGGAAACTGGAGGAGCCATAGGGAGACGCCTGCCAGCTCTGAGATGCTTCTATTGCCACTGGATACTGCTGATAGACCCTGAGCCCTGGAAATGAGGAGCCATGGGGAGATCCCTGCCAGCGCTGGGAGGCTTCTACTACCACGGCTACACAAGACTCTGCACCCACAGGCCTGTGATTGTCCTGGTGTCATTGCACGTGCTTCATCAGTCAGAAGAAGACTTTATAGACTGGTATCGGACATATGGGCTAATATCAGACTTACGACCTTGGACTGGACTGGGTTGGGATGTTTTCTTAATGTACAGTTACTCGTATATAAAACTCTTTCTTATGCACATCTGCATGTCTATGAATTTGTTTCTCTAGTCTACATGGGCTAACATATTATGAGCTATGTCAAAGTCCATAGAGAGACACTGGGTCTTGCTAGTGGTGTAGTGGTTAGGGATTAGGCAGCACTCCTCATGGTTGGCAGTTTGAAATCACCAGTAGCTCCACCATAAAAAGATAGGGCCTCTTACTCTCGCCAACAGTTAAACAGTCTCAGAAAATCACAGGGAGATTGGCTGTGAGCCAGCGATGGCATTGGATTAGAGGTTTTACTGGAAGAGCTTCAATCTGCTTTTCCTTTCTAAAGTGTGACTAAGGAGAGCTTGGGGACCAAGTTCAACTCCCTGCCTGTGTTTTGTCAACAATATTTTCTTGTAACACTGTTGCCACACCCACTGGTTTGCACATTCTTTTTGGTTGACTGGGATAGTTGTGACAGAGTTCATCTATCTCACAAAACTTTACATATTTACTCTCCAGCTCTTCTTGTGAAAAAGAGAGTTAGTCAAGATTCTGTTTTATTTAAAAGGAAATCAGTGGAGGTTTGTGCTTTTAAGAGTACCCAAATTCTTAGCAAAGTGTGATGCAAAAGTTTCGTAACTAATTTATTCCTCACGGAAAGCTTGTTCATGAACTCATAACATGACTTTCTAGCCTACCGTAGAGAACAAATTGGATTTATGGACAAGGCTAAAGTGTTGTTTTCTTCCCATCTTCACATGAACTCCTCTGGGTCTCGAAACTATCTAGAAAAGATAAAGATGAATCCTATTCAGAGTAACTCCAGAAAGTGAAGCAGCGGATTCCACTGAGAGGGAGCCGTGTAACATGTCTTGCTTGTTTCAAAAAAGAACATGTTAACCCAGGATTTTAGAGATCATTGAAACAGCTTCTGCACATTGTGTAACAGGAAAGAGACTCTGGACGTACATTCTCCTGTCTGAGACTGTACTTTTTTTTAATGATATTCATGGGAAGTACGACACTCTGATGTTTCCTGACCATCTTAAATTTTCAGAAAATTTTGAAATTATCTAGCTTTTGACAATGATGATGATGTTGATAACCACAATGGTAATAAGTATTACTTAGTACTTATTATGCACTAGTCACCACTCAATGTTCTGAACAATTCCCTGAGGTAGAACTATTATTATTATTATTATTATTATTATTATTATTACTTTATAGACAGAGATATAGTAAATTATTTGCCCCATTTAAATTGCCCCCATTAAATTGCTCCAATTAAAACCCCATGGTAGGTAAGTGGGTTGTGGACAGAACTCTGTCAAATTCTTCAAGAAGAACTAAGGTCTTGGCTTCATGAATCTTTTTGTTCTATAGGTTAAGTCCAACTCAGAGATATTACATGTGTCTGGCTGTCATCCTGATGTTCTATTCTTTCTTTTAAAATTATTTTATTGAGATAGAATTAAGGTACCACACGATTCCATAGTTCAGTCATATGAAGATGAATGCATTTGTCACCACAGTCCGTGACCTTCTTCTGCACTCCTGGCTATCGAGTCCTTATCTCCCCAGTCTCCTGTGCTCCCCCAGGTCATTATGACTCCTATCTTTATAGATCCAGCCACCCTGAACCCCCTTCCCCCAAACATGCGAAACTGGGGCAAAAAACAACAATGGACCCAGAAACAATGACCAAATAAAACAGAGACAAGGTTCAATAAAAAGGAAAGCAGAAAATAAATTTTAAAACAGAATAAACCCAAAATGGGTCCAAAAAAGGATCTAATGACAAAGTGATACACTTCTGCCAACCAACAGTTGTGCTACATTTCTTTCACAACGAATTTCCTTTGTTTGATACTAAAGAGAATCTGGTATTAGAACACACACACACACACACACACACACTTCATAAGAATTCTGCAGATATCAGTATTCTGCCTAAACCTATTGCTGCTGCTTTATTTTATCTATTTGTTGTGTGAGTCTTCAGACTAAAGGCTAAAAGCTCCCAACATACTCTCATTGTGTCGATTCTAGAGGGTCAGAGTGGTCTTATGAACAGTGTAGACCCGGGTTTCTGAAACTTTGCACCTCTATGGGAGTAGAACATTTCAGTGATGTCCAGCAGACGAGCAAATGGTTTTAAATGGCTGATCTTGTGGGGAGCAGCCCAGCGCATTACTCACGTTACACCATCCAACGGAAACCAAACTAGCTCCCAGCCCCGAGTCAATGACGACTCCACATTACCCCGCGGGACAGGCAGGAGTTGCCTCTCTACCTTTCAAAGACTGAGCAGCAGCGCGCGATATTGAACTGTGCATCTGACAGCAGCTCAGCATGGGACCACTACAGACCAGAGTTCCCACAGGCTATAAAAAAGCCTTGTTTGTTTTTAGTAACATCTGAAGCACTGGGTTGGGCCACTGGAAGAAAAAGGAGAATTTTAAAGTCTTAGAATTTTGTTGTAATATTAGAATTCTATTAAGAATTATATAAAGTCCAGGATGGTTGCATTCTGATGGTAGAAGGAAGAAATAAGGTGTCTGTTGTTTTAAAATAACTGAAGACAAGAAGACCATATAAGGTGCAATCACAGTATGGTGATTTAATTCAGTTTGAAGGACCTGCTTGTAAACTCGAAATGGAATTCTAAAATCTAATTGAATCCATATGCATACTCTTCCCTGAGAAACCACATACGTTAAGATTTTAGGTTTTGGCGTCATTGTTTATTAATATTACTTTATATGCCAGTCATAGTTCATAACATTAACATGATAAGTATTAGTGATCCCTTCATCATGTTATAGACAGTGATATTTAACTATGTGTACTTTTAAAATCAAATTTATCTTCTAAAAATATAAATTCTAAGTATTAAGTATTTAGCTTAATACTTAAGCAAGGAAAACATTTATGGCACTTTGGCTATTATTTCATATTTTTGTCATTAGGTGTCATTGAATTAATTGCAACATGTAGTGACCCCACAAGAAAGAGCAGTACTTCCCCAGAGTGTTCGCTTGGTTGGAATAGTGACCGAACTACATCACCTAGTCTTTTTCCCAAGGAGATTTTAGGTGGCTTTGAACTTCTAATATTTTGTTTAGAAGTTGAGTGTTTAAAAATTTCTGTCACCAGAGCTCTTATTACTACATACAATATATTATTTTGAAGATTATTTGTACATGAACAACTAGTAATAAAGTGCTGGGTCCTTTAGACTACCTTTTCTTGTATACCTTTTCTTCTCACTCAAATTCACAGGCATTGAGGTAATTCTAATTCATAGTAAACTTGCATGTTAGAGGAGAACCAGTTCTGAAGGCTTCTGAGTCTTAGATCGTCATTGATGCAGTAAGGCTCATCTTTTTTCCCACCAAGGGCCTGGTTATTTGACTGGAGGACCTTATGGTTAATAGCACCACACATAACCCACTAAGACAATAGGGCTCCCAGGCAAAAATTAATAGGCAACAATTTGAAACAATTAGATTATCACTAGTCCAAAGCCAGGACCTGCACAGGTCCGGAAACAATGTTCTCATGCCTAGATCAATTTTCTTGTCAACCGGAGTATTTGTTGAATACACAATAGATCACCTGAGGGACTGAGTGTTGGACAACATGCTTTAATATTTCATGGGTATTAGTATAGAAAATGAACGGTCCACAAAGGGAAGGGGAGAGCAGTGTAAAACCAAATCACTTTGCTTTGCAACTCTGATGCACTCACCATTACATTAGATATAAAAACAACATACACAAGTTCCCACAGGGACCTTATATGATCCTTAAATTAATACAACTGCAACACTGAACAGAGGAGTCATACTCGCCTTCTGGGCTGCTCATCTAGTTAAAAAAATACTTTCTTGAGAAAGATAACATCATACTCATATTCAAGTTATTTCTATGGGTTATTTTGATCATTCAAATTGCAGAACATGTTTTCAAATGCATTTTTGTATTTGCATTTACAAAATAATGTAAACAAAGCCAGGATAAACTATAGAAAATTAATACTGATTTGAATACTGAAGTGAGTGAGACTCCTGATACTGAATTTCTAGGATCCAGATGTTTAAATAAGCCTGTTTGCTATTTTCAAGGAAATAAAATAAAACATGTAAAGTCATAGGAGGACATTAGAGAAGAGAGAAATACAAAACTGAGGAAGGAAAGACATAATTAATGAAATTTGAAATATAATGGGTAGATTCCATGGCAAATTAGACACTGGTGAAGAGAGATTCACTGAACTGAAAGATAAGAACATATCCAAAATAAACCAAAGAGATACAGAAATATAAAACATCACAAGGCAATATAAAGACAAAGAAAATACAGTGTGTATTATTTCCCTGTGGTGTTCACCATATGTGATCCATTAAAATGAATCATATCTTGACAATCTTTCAATTATTTTATTTTTGAACAGTAGGACCAATTAATCAACAAATTTCATTTATTCAATAAATGGCACTGATTACTGATTGAGTGTAAGACGCTGTATACACTCGGTTTCAGTACTAGACAAAATTGGCAAAGATTTAATTGAGCTTACAATCTAGAAAATAAACAATAAACCCATCTAAAAATAAAAATATATGAATGGTAGATGCTTATAAATGTTGACATGAATATATGTAGAAAAAACTGGGAAATATCAAGTGAGGACTGCACTGTGACACGTGGTGATCAGAGAAGATAACACTAGGGCTCCACTCACCCGGATACTTAAGGACAAGCGCCTTTCAGCCACTGGGAAAAAGTAAGGGGAAAACATTGTTCACAAATGACCTTCAATGAAAAGACTTTTTTTTCTTTCCAATATTACCAGGAAAAATTTCCACTGCTATCAAAGAACCAGGTAAAATAAATAAGGCAAGGAGTCAGGAAATTTAAGACAAGCTAATTGTCCCTGGAGTCTGATCTCGCACGTGTCCGTGTTAGAGCTCTTTGAGGAGTGTGTGGTTTCATTTTGATGGCCGTGGACAGGTTTCATTTTGATGGCCGTGGACATGTGCATTCTCCATGAATGGGACAGTCCGCGGAGAGTCCAAGTGTCAGGGGTTGCGTCAAGGAGCCATTGCACGTCATCCCAGTGAGAACATTGAAACGGGGTTCAAAAGGCCTGGATCTCCAAGAAACTCGAATGAGGAGAGCAACATTTACTCCAGAAACCCCTGGGTCGTGGGGTCCCACGCAGTCAGTTCCCACGCCTCAAAGTCCTGTGTGTGTCGGGACAGAACGGTGCCGGTGTCACTCCAGTCTCACTATCATTGCGGTGTTTGAGCCAATATTCTCAGCCACCATATCCTTGACTGCACCTTTCCCCCTGGTCGTTGGTTTTGGCAAGCCTGATGCATCTTGCTTTGGCTTAGCACAGAAAAAAGACAAGCATGCACGTGAGGAGCTCGGGTGCTGTCTGGTTGTGTGTGGGGGTTGCGACCTGCATAGTTGGTTGGTGGTTCAAAACCACCGGCAGCTCCCCAGAGAAAGACTGGACTTTCCACTCCAGTAAACAGGTACAGCCTTGGAAACGCTGAGGGCTCACTATACATCAGCGTTGACTCTATGGCAGTGAGCATGTGGGTCAATGCAAGATTATAGCTATGCTGCAAATTTGGCATTTATGTGGAAGGCGCTTCCTTTCCTTTTAGAAAATACCTTGTTCTGCTATAAACCCAGAGTCTAAATCTCCCCACCCATGGCAGTGTCAATGATGTCTTAAGTCACAGGCCAAAGACTTGGATTTGATGTGGATAAAAAGTGGCAGGGATGTATTTAATGGATGAGCTTGGTTTTCCTGTAGATTTCTATAAAAATGAAAGAGGCTACTAGACAAACACAGTCTGCTTACACATACAAGCAGGAAACCATTTCTGTCTGTGTCCTCAGAATGACTGAATCATCAGGTGTGCGATATTGTATCGGTATCTCCCACACTGCCTTGGGCATAATCCTCAAAATGTGCCCACGACACCCATTGACAGTTTGACAGTTTCTACCCTAATCAGAATCCTGTGGAAAGCTTGCCATTCTAGGATATAACTACCATCACGAAATTGAATCTAATGTAATTTACAAATGTATTGACAGTTCTTAGGCAACCATTTCACAATTAGCATTTTGCTCAGGCTTCTTTAATGGTCCTCATTTGGTTATCAATGGTTCTCTTCTCTTTTATCCCCTGTGTATTAAGAGGCCCACCTTGTCAAAAAAAAAAAAATAGCAATGAGTATTGTGAAAACATCAAAATTCAAACTCTTTGTGAAAAATAGTAAGAATACACTGTCTTAAATGGAACACCCAAATCAACTAACAAACAAAAAGGGAGACAATTGCAAAACAAATATATATTGGGGTGATTTTTTGTCAGTTTCATCTAAAGTTATGAAAATTCCATCTTGATTTTGTAATTCTGCTATCTTTTCAGTCTTCTTCTTCAGTAACCAACCTGTATTTACTCAGAATATCAATCAGTTGCATATTTGTAGTGCATAAAACACTCTCTAATTAAGCTTTATTTAATTTGTTTTAACTTGGAGTGCAAGGAACATGACACAATGTGAATAACTCATTACAGTAACATCTCCTCAAAACTACAAATGGGTAGGAAGTGATGTCTCTGTATATTTATGCTGCGGCATCACTCACAGAAGCCAGTTCCTCAGAAAGTTGCTAACAATAATAATGATACTTAGCATTTATGTAGCATTTCTATCTTCACAACACTTTATAAACCTTAACTAAAGAATGGTACTTGCAGGAATGAGGTTACAACACCAGTGGATCAGCGTGTCCCCTGTAATAATGCTATTCCTCTGAAATGTCACCACCCAGTGTCAGTTCCTGAGGGAATAACTGCCCCCTTGTGATGGATTGAAACCAGATACAATTGATTGGCTGATCCCAGCCTGCTCTCTGAAGGAAGCTCTATGGCCTTTAGATGTTTATACTGATCAACACCAGCAGAAGTGTTTTCATTTGTGGTCTTTGTCTCGTGTACCATTGAAGCAGCCAACTGGAAGGTTGAAAGTAGTTATGGAGACTCTTCAGACCCCAGTCTCTCCTCATTCTGGGCTCATTCAGGGATGGCTCCAGGACTGTAGGTCACCACTCTCAAACTCGGCCATGTTGACATCAGGGGTTGGAGAACCCTTTCCTGTGGATGGCTGCTGTGTGCATTAGAGGAGAAAGAGTAGCATTCTCAAGCCCTACCTGCTAGACCGCTCTCACTGTGCCCACCATGCCCATCACAAAAACCAAAACGGTCTACAGACATATTCCAACATCTCCTAGCAAGCAGTATTACTCCCACTGAGGGAGGACCACTGCATGGCGGTTCTTGTTGTTTTAAGACACCCAGCTGCTGCAGCTATTAAGTGATAGGCTCCTAATCAAAATTGGCCGTTTGGAACAGCTGGTGGGTTTGAACCACCAACTTTGGTGCCATGAGAAAAAAATAGGGACAGTCTGTTTCCCAAAAGATTATATTTTTGGAAACTCTGGAGGGCAGGTCTATTCTACCCCATCGTTTAGATTTACTAGGAATCAGAATGGACTTAACTTCAATTTCTTCAAATTCTTGAGTTGTTCGCTGTGTGTCGGGTGGACTCCAACGGCTACTAGCCTTTATAGAGAACAGAGGGAAATGTGGCCCACTCCTGCGCCTTCTTCATCATCATCGCCGTCCCTTGTTCTGCCCACTGTCACCCTGTCTCATTAACCCTATCATGCCTGAATTTTTATTTTTTTATTTTTATTTTTTTGAATTTATTTCAGAAATTTTTTTGTTCTTATTCTTTACTTTCAAGTTATCGATATATATATATATAAACCAAAATATATTAAAGCATTACAAAAACGTCACACTCAGTATTAAAGGGTTAAGAACTTCTTTGACCTTCACTAGCCTTCCGCTTTGCCAGCAATGATATCTTCTACTGTTTGGTCTTTTCTCAGGACAAGGGCAAAGTAAGGGAGCCCAAAACTCTCTTCCCTTGCTCCTAGGACTGTTTTTATTGCTGCTGGATAGCCACCTTTTCTGTACCCATGAATATTTGTCCCTAGAACCAGCTTCTTGGCAGGGGTACTGGCAGTCGGTGTTGCACTGCTACCAGCGAGTTCAGTGGTCCACACATCCTAACTCTGAAGGAGAAAAAGACTGTTGGTCCAAGGAGGGGTCACTGGGCAGCTGCATAGCAGCGAGCCTGGCTTTTGGTTGAGATTTCAGTTTAAAGTTCACAAATAAGGAGTCCTCAACAAGTTGGTTTAGGAAACCTTCATTTAATTCCATTGGTATGACCGGGGGCCTCATTCCTTCTCCCAGTACTAAGAGTAAGAAATTCTGCCACGAGGAGCTGATATTAGTGATACAAACATACCCTGAAAATCAGTCTAGCAGGACAAGTTATGAAAAGTCATTTCACAGGGTGGTGAGATAAGTTGACAGAGGCTAGTTTGAAGGCTCAGCCTTACACATTTTGCCTCTCAGCGGGGCTTAGAAAATTGTTACAACTGTAGTTGTAAAGAAAATACTACCTCAAGGCTCGATCATAAAAGCTTCTATCAGACAGATGTATGCAGTTATTTTTGGTTCTGTATTCAGTAAGTTTTATATGGACCTAATTCCCAGCAAAACTCCCCAGTCTGTTTACAAGTACAGAATAAACTGTCCAGGTTTTCTTTGTATTCCTAGTGTGAGCTGGTAATTATCCATTGACTGCTGGGATATTTCATATAACTGGTGGACATTTTAGACATCATCTGCATCCTTAATCTCCCTAGGATTCACCAAGAACAAAATTATTTGATATGAAAACCTTTGATATTACAAGTTGTGTTTAACATTTCAAGCTTCATTTACATCAATTCAGTTCAATGAACTGCTAAGCACACAGGACAATGTATCAGGGAGAGAAGGAACACTATAGATGCACTCAATCGCCTGAAGGTATGTTACGCAAAATAATAAAAGTGAATTGCTGAAAAAGTATCCAAAATTTATTAGCACCGGGTGCACTGTGTGAGGCGGCTGAATATTATCTCCAGATATTTTGCCTGATTGATAAATAAATGAGATATGTGGATAAAGAACATGATTACAGATTTCTTGATATGTAGATTATGTAGACTATGCATATGGTATCTTCTCTTGTGAATTCATTATCTGAGCACAAATGCATCCAATCATCTATTGATCTAATAGTACAGTACAAAACCTTGGTCTTTTATATTTTTCTGTAAATGACTACAGGGTCTGACAATTTCAACATGGGCTAGACCTTGACGAGCAGTTGAATAGTTACTGTACATCAAGGAGGTACGAATGGCGGCAGAGAAACACCTGCTCATCTGCTATTGTAAGCATTTATCCAGCACTTGCCTGCAGCAGAAGTAAATGAATAAATAAACTTTCACCCAGTCATATTACATAAGTTAGTGCATTATAGCATTATGTAAAATAGCGAGGCACATTCTTCTGAGCCTTTTTAAAAATCATTACTTGTGGCAGGTTAGAACATATCTGCTGGGTTCTCTGCTCCATTTTCCTCCTGCAACTGTCGGTCAGAGCCCTCACCACTACAGGGCTAGCTGGCCTTTGCTCTCTGAAGAATCTGTTTGAGAACAGCCTCCCTAATCCTCAAAGAGTTTTAAAATGGCATTACAAAGTGGATGGATATATTAAACGCCTCAGCCGTCAATGAGGGAAATCAATAGCTGTGGATACATAGCTTACATTATATCTACTTACACAGGACTTGCACATATTTGGAGAGGAGAGCTTTTCTTTGACAAGTTTCCACCAGCTGTTTCAAGAAATAACACAGCTGTATATCCCCAACACACCTGCCTCCCCTTCCATAATTTTAGGTGAAAAGAAAAAAGGTGGAAGGCAAGGACTAGAAAGGCAGAATACCACTAGTAGCCTAATCCATAGCACTGTGTTTGAAAGGGTTGTTAAGTTAGCTTTTCAATTTTAAAGCCTCAAACAAGAACAGTTGTTTTTTTCTACTCACTTTTTTTGATAAATGATATATCAAGGGTTTATAAACTATAAACAGGTATTTAAAACAATTGTTTCAATCATTTAAAGCTATAAGCACATATGACTTTAGTCAGTAAAATATGTAGCATACATCTGAGGGGCAAAAATATCATTTTAAAAGGTTATTATAAAAATAACCTTGTGGAAAAGGATATAACTAATACATGCACTGCGATCAAAATATATTGTCCATAGAACCATCTTCATGTATTAATCCAGGCTACTTAGTTTTATATTGTCTTTATCTTTTGCTCCAATTATTAAAAATCCCTTCCCTTTCCAATTCTGAAGTTATGCAAGAACAACATGAGTATCAAATCCTAGCACAGAGGATGCTTCCAGAAGTAGATGCCCCTGAAAATAGAGACCTCCACCACCATAGCTTTTAGCATCAGCTAAATATTTTACTACCTACAGGAGAATGTTCCTTATTAACCTACTACCTAATTCTCACTCACTGTAATAGGAATACACTGGTAGAATTCAAAAATGAACAATATCCTAGCCATCATACACATTTGCTACAAATCAACTGAGGACCATGTTTGCAGGTTATATCATTGCTTAAAGCTTATATTTTTGTTCTAATAAAATTTTGATATACTTCTGAAAATCCAATTCTATGTGCAATAGCATAAAATTAGATACTTAGGTTTCAAGAAAAAAAACCCCAAACAAGCACAAGGCATTGTCCTTGTCGGCTAGTGATCCCATAATAGACATACCACAAACCACAAGTGGACGGTTTTAACAATGGGAAATGGACTCTCCTCTGGTTCAGAAGGTCAGCAGTCTCTATCTGGACACCAGCTCTAGGGAAACCCTGGTTCTCGATGAATGCTTTGTCTTTCAGCTCTGGAAGAAGAGTGGGGTGCCTTTAGCATCTGCTTCTTTGTTCCCTTGAAATCTCCATTTGTTGTGGCAGTTAATATTGCCTGGGTCAAGTGCAGTTAGTCCAGGTACAAAGGGCACACTCCACACCCAGTTCTTCTTTAGTGAGTTCCCTCTCCTGGCTTGTTTCTCTCTCTCTCTCTCTCTCTCTCTCTCTCTCTCTCTCTAAGATAAAAGATATGATTCAATCAGGGGTGTAACTTAAGGAAGAACTTGATTTAAGTAACGTTAATGGGTCGGTAACTGTGGGACTTGAAGCATAGAGGTTAGGACTTACAACACGTCACTAAATGTAGAACAATTATGTAGATCACAAGAGAAAAACAGCCACACAGTCCTGGGAATCATAGCTTACAAAGTAACACATATTTTAGGGGGGAAGGAAGTGCTGAACAGGGATGAAAGAAATTAATGATTCAAATAAGTAGAAAGACATCCCATGTTCATGGACTGAAGGACTTAATACTAGCTGATACCAAGGGCTGAAGTAGAAAGCAAATGTTTTGAGAATGATGATGGCAACAAATGTACAAATGTGCTTGACACACTGAATGGATGGATAGATGGATTATGAGAAGAATTGTACAAGCCCTCAATAAAATGATTACGTATAAAAAAGAAAGAAAATACTGTTAGGTTGTCACTATTTCTCAGCATAATGTGCAGATTTGACATAGTGCTTTTCAATTCCTGGAAGGTATTTTAGTAGAAATTTACACACTGATACAAAATTTTATATGGAAATACAAAGGGACTTTAATTATCCAAAGCAATTCTAAAAAGAACAAAGTTGGAGGTCTTATACATTCCAGTTTCAACCCATCTACAAATCAAAATAGTGTGTTAGTTAAGGTGAGGATAGATGTGGATTATTAATGAACCAAAGCAACTATTTGCCCATATGCAAAAGACCTATATCACAACATGCACAAAAAATAATGATCAGAGGCTTATATACAGAAGCTGAAAGTAGAAAACCCTGGTTGAACAATGTGTAGAAGTAAATATTTGTGATCTTGGTTGAGATGATGGTTTCTTTTAAAAACAAAAGCAGAAGAAAAAAGATTAGGACTGCATAGATAATTTATTTTAAATTGGAGACAAAAATGTTGTAGAATTCAATTGTGGGGTTGGTTATACAATCTTGTGTATATAACCAGTGTGTATGTGTATATATAAAACAATGGAATTGAAATATACATTGAAATTTGAAACAGGGAATTATTTATAAAAAAGAACTAGAAAAAGAGAAATAAGTTAAACATATTATAATGTCTAATAATAATGAAGCATAACCAGACAGAACAGGTTTATTTCTTCAAATTTGTATCAATAAACAATTGTTAGGTCATGTATTTGTTTGTGTTTGGTTGTTTTGTTTTCAATAATATAGAGCAATGGTTAAGCACTTGGCTACTAATTAAAAAGTGAGTGGTTACCTCACTCATCCCTTGCCCTCACCTCCAGTGAGTTTGAGGGAGAAAACACATGTAATTTGCTCTTATAAATATCACAACCTAAAAACCCCTATTTGGAAGTATTCTCCTCTATCATCTAGGGTTGCTACGAGATGGAATCAATAGCACAGAATAGTGATAAAATCATCAAGGAGCTGAGATTTTATTCTAAGAACAGTAAGAAGTTTCTGGAATGCTCTCAATGGAGCCCTGTTGTGAGCAGATCGCACACAATCAAATGAGATTGACTGCTTGGGTTGAATGTGGAGTCAGGAGGCCTCTTTGCCGCTCTTCAAACATAGTTGCTGTTGCTTCAAACATAGTGGCAGCTGCCAAAATAGTGAAAAGGGCTCAAATCCGCATGGCGTTGCTCAAGGCATTGATTTTTCTGGTTACTGCTATTTTCCTGGGATGTGAGAGTGCTGAACCGCTTGTTTAAAGTCTAAAAGTGAATTTCTGTCTGGTTATATGGTCTTGCCCAGCAGCAAAGTCCTGCAAGGACAACGGACAATGCTTGTCACTTCTGCCTCCATATATAAGGTGCTATCAAGAGACATGACAAAGACTATCCACTCCACCAGATGGTGTTCTGTTCAGGAACATATCTAAAGTGGTGTTCTGTTCAGGAACATATCTTAGTAAGGTGCGATTTTCAGCCCAGGATGGCACTGGGAGGGGGCATCCCTGAGCAGCTTCTAATCTTTCATCTTAATGTCATTGTCAGCTGTGGGAACTCATGCAGCAATTTCAAACTAGCTGCGTAGGACCTATCCTCTACAGCCAGCACTGGTAGTAGGCAGACTTCCACCAGGTCCATCCCCACCATGACCCTCCACCATTGAGTTGATGCCTACGCTTGGGAGGCTATATAAAGTTTCTTAAGTTGTACTTCTGTACCAGAGAAGACAGCCTCGTTGTTCTCTAGTGGATCAGCTGGTGAGTTGGAATGGATGACCTTGCGCTTGGCAGTCCAATGGCTACCAAAGGGTGTAACCACCGTTTATTTATGTATGGTATCTAGCCAGCTTTCGTTACCTACCCAATTTACAGCTCAATGGAAATAAAATGCTATATAGGTATTAAAAAAAGGTTCTTCACACATTCAAGTCCTAGTGGCATAGTGCTTAGGGCTTGGGCTGCTACGTTTTAGTCCAATACCATCAGTCGCTGCGTGGGAGACAGATGAGGCTTTCAATTGCCATACATAGTTACAGTCTTGGAAACCGATGGGGGCAGTTCTGCCCTAACCTATAGGGCCTCTGTGAGTCAGAATGAACTTCATGGCGGTGAGTTAGTTTGGGTGTGGTGGCCAAAATAATGCCCCTGCAATGGCAAGCGAAACAAGAGCAGACGCTTTATACATTTTCAAGATTATAATATTTAGTCCTCGAGTCCAGTTTGACTTTTAAGATGTCCTCTAGAAAAATTCTCATGCAGCTTTGAAACTTATGTGAATGTGATGTTCCTAGGATATTTCAACAGATCTTTTTTGAGATAATGATTTTAATACCAGATCTCCCCCTTCATTAGATTATTATATCTTTACTTTCATATACTTGTAAATAGTTAGCATTCGCTATTTTGAGCCTTTCTGGTTGAAGCCTAGATGCTGTGGGTTTATTTTAGCGCTATTAAGTATGATTTATTCTCCATCATTTATTGACTTATTCATCCAGCAAATAATTATTGACTGTTTACTGTGTATTATATAATATGAAGCAAAAAGAGCAGGTCAATTAATAATAATAATAGCTAGCATTTGTTGAGTGGATACTGGGAACCGGTATTCATTGTTTCCCATGCTTTTCCTCACTTTCTCATTAAAAATACCTTTTGGTGCAGCTGCTGTTAATATCCCTAATTCATGGCGAATCAAACGGAGGTGCTGGGAGCTTAAATAATCAACTCAAAGTGACACGAGGTAAATCTGGGAACTGAACTCAGGACTCACTCTGACTCAAGGCTTTGCTTAAGTGCGAAGGTATTAAGCTTACTAAGAGATGGCAAGGATGAAAATAGAGAGTATGGAGACAAAAGTCAGTTGTGGTGGCGAATTTCAATAGAAAGCTGATAACAAATGAAGTGGGGTTCACTAGACAGTGCAAATGACCCAGACCTGACAACTCACCCAGCGAGTGTTGGTGTAAACAAGGCCAGCAGTACCACAGGGACATGGCCCAGACCTTAGCATCCCTCAAACCAAGAAACCCCCGATGGAACAATTCTGTTCCGGCCCTCCAGGCGTCGCTATGGGTCAGAGTTGACTTCTCAGAAATAGATTGGCTTTGTTCATCTTTATTAGTTTATTTATTTAGTAGTGGAAGAGAAAAGTCACTTTCATCTAAAGGCAGTATCTCTCAACCTTGGCTGCACAGTGAAATCCCCTGAGGAGTTTAAAAAGCTACAATGTGTAGGTCCCCTTTCCAGCAGTTCTAATTGGTCTGGTCTGGGAGCAGCAGCTGTAGTTCTGTGGAAGCTTGGCAGGTCGTTTTAATCTGGAGTCCAGATTGAAAGTTGCTGGAGAAACGGAAGGAGATTATAGGAAGAGGAGCTGTTCGCGTGAATCTTTCTGAGAGCAGTAACTGCAGTAGAGCAACTATGGATGTGCGGCTCCATAGCTCTTTGCCCCTCTTGTGGTCGTGTGGGGGCCAGAGGCATGGGCATAACTTCAGAGTATATTGGAAAGGCAGCACCCCAGATCCCTGCATTAGTATGTACACTTTAGCAAGATAACTGGTGTACGCATTGCGATTTGAGAAACTCTGGAAGGAACTTCTCTTGTCAGAGAATAGGCCTCGCCGGCCAAAGGTCCTGCTATCCAGCTAAGGTCCTGCTGTCCAGCTACATCAGACTTACACCTAACCCGGGATTTCAGAAGCTGTGATCTCCGCAGGAGCCGACAGCCGCCTGCTTCTCCTGATAGCGGCTGGTCTACTGAATCACCCACTTGGTGGTGAGCAGTCCCATGTTTACCAACATGAAGCAGTGAAGGCGAATAAATACTCATAAAAAATAAAAAATCAAGACATCACAGAGCCTCTCTGATGAGTAAACAATGGTTCGAGTGGCCACTAGGTGGGGTTGAGAGCACAGTCTGAAAGTTGGGTAAGCCAAACCACACTAGGGTTCACATTGGACAGCTGTGGCACACTCGTGGCCCACTGGCTGGACAGCCTCCTTGAATGCTCAAACCAGCACTTCGCATTGTGCTATAGATGTGGTTGAATGTCACTAACAACTTTTGGATAAAAGCTGTAACGTATACACCTGTGATTTAATGTAATAATCTGATAACCATTTGCCAAGTAGATCAGGGAGGCCTCTTGTAAATTCTCATTTCAGAAATATGCACAAAATGAGACACAGACCTGGGAGCAGCTTGGTAGGCAAGTTTGTTATCTTCAAAACACATTGTTTTACTTTCAGGAATTCTTATCTCCTCCTGACTTTGGAGCTAGGTTATATATCTGAATAGAACTATACATTACATCTTACTCGGAAAGGCAGCCAGTATATATAGAATGGATTTGTTATTTCACCCATAATACACTTTCCCCACATATTAGAAGATTACAGAGAAGAATGAGGAAAGAATTCTCATAGTACAAGGAAGACATCTGTGTGATCATCAGCAATATGATAAATATCACACTGTAAATTTTCTATGAGGTCATGGAATGGGGCATTGTGTTGATAAATTATTCTCACTATGCAGGCCTACCATGCATTCTTGGAAAATAATATCTTTATATATTATAGCAGCTGAGCACTCTTAATCTTAAACCTATCCTGAACATATATGTTATTATTTTATGACTATGAGATCCTTAAGGCTCACTAGGAACTAATATGTCTGTGGATCATCATTATAAGCAGAAGTGGTGATTTGACATATTATAATGTGCTTATTTCAGTAAGTTTTGATTGTTTAAACTGACATTAAAGGCTTATGGGTTGACACTATGCATTGAAACTATATGGGGTTTTAGAAGTTTATGAAAAAATTCCATTATTCCATAAACTTGTTGAAGCCCCCATATAACTTGAAGCCTTTTTTGTATTGCATACAACCCCACCACCACCCCCCATATAAAGAAAATGTTATACTGGAGTAAAATATATAATTTTGCAAAGAATGGATTTATTTGTTAAATTAAAAGTTGTAAAGATACATGAAAAGAGATTGTGTCATGGATCCACTTACAGTGTCAGAATACAACTACCAATTGTCATAAAGCAGATTCAGACCCATGGTACTATCATGGGGCTCAGGGAAGAGCTATGCTATGCTGTTTCCAATCGCTAAATTTCCCAAAATACATAGCCTGGCCTTTCTTCTGAACTCTCTTTGGTTGTGCTCATGTTGTTGGTAGGTTCAACTGGATCATTTCCAACCCATCGTGAAACGATGCACAACAGAACGAAACACTGCATGGTCCTGTACTATCCTCACCTTAATCCCTGTGTCTGAGCCCATTCTTAAACCCATTGTGTAAATCCATCTTGTTAAGGCCTTCCTTATCCAGTAATTTATCTCTTCAAAGTATGAAAGGTGAAGTCTTTCCATCCTTGCCTCTATGGAGCACTCGGGCTGTACTTCTTCCTAGACATGTCCATTCATTTCAACAGTCCATGATACTTTCAATGTTTTCACCAGCATCACAATTCAAAGGCACTGATTTTTCTACAATCTTCTTTATTCCAGGTCTAACTTCCAAAAGCATAAGAGGCAATGAACAATACCAGGGCTTGGATCAGGGGCACCTTAGTCCTTAAGGTCTCATCCTTGCCCTTCAATACTCTAAAAAGGTCTTGTGCTACAGATCATTCCCTTGTCCTGTTTGCCCAACTGCCTCTTGAACTATGTACAAGTTCCTCATCAGCACAGTGAAGTGTTTTGTAATTCCCATTCTTCTCAAGGTCTTCCATAGTTTATTATGGTCCAAACAATCAGATGAATCTGCATGGTCAATATGACACACGTAAACATCGTTCTAGTATTCTCATACCATATTCCCTGGTTCTATTCCTACAGTTAGCAAACAAAGATATTTAGTACCAATTATCTTGGAGTTACTAAGACTCATTGAGATGGAGTAGTTTACCAGGATTTTCACTAACATTATAACTTTCAGTGTAGTGTTTTAAACAGCAATATAACTCTGGATAGGAATTCTGAAACTGATACTGCAAATTGAGTATATTGTCACCAGATGGTGATGTGTACATTACTTAAGATCACATGATCTTTATTATTGCTACCATTGAAGCCAGGAATATCCAATCATTTTCATTGGGTGGGGGAAAGGAAAATAGAAATAGAAAAGAAACCCAACATACTGTAAAAATTTGATTCTGACTCACAGAGATTTTATATAGGATTTGCCAAGCTTTGTAAGTCTATATGCTAAGGACAACTCCATTTTTATTATGATGAGCTATTAATGGATTTGAAACACCAACTTTATAGTTAGCAGCCAAAGATTAAACATACACAACCACCAAACTCATATTAACAAACAAACATAAAACATTACCATGAAGTATTTTTTGACTCATAATGACCCTACATAGAGTTTATCAGCAGTTCTAATGCTTATCCTTTGACACATCACCTGATTAATCTTACACAAGGCAGACAGTTTATGTGTTCCCATGAGGTGTAGCTAGTGAATTTCAACCAACAGTACTGCCAGGGATTTCATTGTAGTTCTTGCTATAGAATATTCATACCTATAGTGAAATACATATGTAGACACACATAGACACATACTCATTGCTGTCAATTTGTCATACTATGGTGGCTTGCATTTTACTGTGATGCTGGAATTTGTGTCACCAATATTTCGACTATCATCAGGGTCACCAAAAGCGAATAAGATTCAACAAAGCTTCCAGACTAAGAACTAATGACACAGAGGGATTAGGATGCCCACTTCTGGGGATTACCCATTGAAAACCTTATAGATAGAAGCAAAATATTCTTAGCTATAGGGCCAGAAGACAAGCCACTCAGGTTGAAAGGTACTCAAATGATTAGTGGGGGAAGCTCCATCCTTAGGGAACAGTTGATACTAATGATGTGGGTGGAGTGAGACTTTGGGGGCGCTCTTTTGCTGATGGAGCATGGCTAAGAATGCAAAGCAATGGCTTCCAATATCTATTAATAATCTGAAGATGGAGCATGGAAAGCATGAATCTGGGAAGATTGTATACTGTCACAAATGAAATAGAAGGCATAAAAAGCATGAGGTGAAATGACTTGGTATGGGCCATCAGCATCAGGTAGTATTATGGTTACTATTCCAAGAATGACATGTTCCAGAGGAATGGTATTAACTTCATTGTCATAAGAACATTTTAAGGCATATCTTTAAAGAACAAGGTTGTTTGTGATAGGATAAAATCTGTACACTTATCAAGAGGTCCACTTAATGCAATTGTTGTTCAAACTTACGCTCTCACCCCTAAAGTACAAACCTCAAACCAAATTCACTGTCATCAAGTCAATGCTGACCCAGAGCGACAGCGTTAGACTGAGTTCTCTAGAGAAATAAAACAAGGACATTAATAAGTATATGTAGGTCTATGTAGTGAGAAGGAATATGAGGGATTATCCCCCAAATGTATTTTAGACCACTAGACCTACACATAATGAGAAGGAATATGAGAAGGTACTCAAAAAATTGGATTTATTTTTTTTGCAAAGCTATGCATTTATTTTTTTTTTTTACAAAGCAACTTTATAACCTTCAAAGTCCTCTCCATTACACTTAGCACATTTGTCAAATATGTGATTCTATTCTTGGAGATATTTTTCAAACTCATCTGTTTAGGTGGTTAACAGCACCTCCCTTAGTTTTTTTTCTTTACTTCTTATATGCCATAAAATGACTGTCCTTTTGTGTCCCTTTTCATTCATGGAAACAAAAAGAAGTCACACAGAGAAAGGTCAGCTGGATAAGATGTATGGGGCAAGAAAGGCATGTCTTTTTTTCCCTTTTTGCCCAAAACGTGTGCATTGTGGTGGCTTCATGACAGGTGCATCGCCATTATAGAAAAAACAGAACCATTTGTCACAAATCAGGCCGTTTTGGTCACATAGACTTACACTATCCTTTCAGAACCTCTAAATAGAAAGCTTTATTAACAAATGACCTGGATGAAACAAACTTTAAATGCACTGAGTCAATATTTTTGTTCACTTGGGAAGTGGACTGATGTCCACAGTGAGGTTTGTCATCAATCTATACTTCACCACTTTAGAAATAAGAAAACCACTCTTACAATGAATTTTAGCACTGTCCTTGTAAGCTGTGTTCAATATTACAGTTGTATCTGGCATTTTTCCTGAACAAGAAACAAAATTTCACAACCTCATTCTGTTATCTTAAATGAGCCATCATAGAAAACCAGGTTTGGGCTAAATAGCTTTTATGAAAAAACTCACGGTGACCAAAGAGAACCTCCACAGGTGATGCCACTGGGTACACTCACTCAGAGTGAGTTGCTAGATGCTCAGATAGCAGGAAAAGTTCATATTACAAAAGCTCAACTCTTCCCAAAACAATTCCATTTGGGGGAGGGGACCCCCATATAACAGCTAATTAGTCTACACAGAAGTTCAGAGGGTTCAGCTTCACTCACTTTTGTGGAACAGTTAATATACTGAAAGTCCTTCAACTCACATGGCTGCTGGTTCAAAGCCAAGGAAGCAGACAGAGGAATCTACCCTGAGGCCAACAGGCAGAGTTGGCCTGCAGGCAGCAGAAGGCAGGATGGGACAGCAACAGTCAGTAGCTTGGGAGTGTAGAAAAGCAGGCCGAAATGTAGTCTCAAGTTCTAGCCATGAACAGCAATATGGCACAATTAATGTGTTGGCTTATCCCACAAGTAGTTCAGCTCACAGCCGAGGTAAAGGACTGCTCAAGCAGGAGCACGCTAGTCTACTCACCAGAGAGAAAGAAATATGGAAGCTGGCTGTGGAATGGTTTATCTTGGGTCACCCTCCAATCAAGATGTGACCTAATTAAACTCTGCCACATCTTCCTAAGGAAGCTCGATTGGCAAAATAAACCTAACTATCACAGCAACTCTCTGTGGATTTCTGAGACTTTAGCTGATAATTAGAGTAGAAAGCATGGTCTTTATTCCTAGGAGATGCTGGTGGTTTCAAGGTGACCACGAGAATCATAGCCTAAATATAACCACTATACCACCAAGAGCCCTCCACTCATGCTGGTGATGAAGAAATATATGAATTTTATTCAGTACAAAATTGATCAAACATGCGATCATGATAAGTATTGCTGGATGGAATGTAAAAATTGAACAAAAAAAAGAGGAAAGGAGAGTAGTGGGGAAATATAGTCTTGGTAACAAAAATTAAGCTGGAATTACATGATAGAGGTAATTTTACAAGACAAATGAATTATTCATTGCCAATATCCTTTTGTACAACATAAATGATAACTATACATTTGGACATTGCCAGATGGAAATAAAAGAAAAAATTGACATCTGTGGGAAGAGATGATGGAGAAGTTCAATATCAGCAGCCCAAGTGAGGCCAAGGGCTGACTATGGAATAGACAATTGATGGTTTATATGCAAGTTCAATTTGAAATTGACAAAATATATAGCAAACTTACTATAGCCAAAATATGAACTTGGGTATCCCAACTGAATTTAAGAACATCTCAACAATAGCATTGACACATTGAAGATTTAAAACAGGAACTTCAATGAGCTATGGGATGGCATTAAGGTCATCATATGTGCAGAAAGCAAAAGTTCATTAAAAGTACAAGAGAGAATGAAAAGGTCAAATCAGATATCAGTAAAGGTACTCTGTAACTTGCTCTGGATTTTAGAGTAGTGAGATCCCATGGAAGAAATGGTGAAGTAAAATAGGTGAACAGATTTTTCCAAAGGTTAGCTCAAGAAGACAAATTAAAGTATAGCAATCAAGTATGCAAAGACCTGGAATTAGACAGTGCACAAGGAAGAGCACGTCCAGCCTGAATCAAAATAAGAGAATTGCAGAAAAATCATGCCTCAAGTTAGAATATTGAAAGTTTCTATGGAGAAAATATTGAACAATGTAGGAAACACCAAAAGAAGCGAGAAAGAATACACAGAGTCACTCTACTAGGAATAATTGGTTAACATTCAACAATTACAAGAGATAACATAAAAGCATAAACTGATGGCACTGAAAGAAGAAGCCCCAGAAGCACTGAACCAATCTCACTACTATCAAGTCGATGTTGACTCATGGGGTCCCTATAGTACAGGCTGGAACTGAACCATGCAGGTTTCCAAGACTGTACATCTTTACAGAAGTGAGAAGCTTCATCTTTCTCCCTTAGGCCAGCTGGTGGTTGTGAATTACTGACCTTGATGTTAACAACCCAGTGTGCAACCCACTGTCCTGCTAGGGCTCCTTAAGTGATATTGATAGCAGTGAAAAGCAAGACTGCAGAAATTGACAGAACTGAAATCTTCCAACAAGCTGATAAAACCTAAAAACAATCACTCGTTTATACCACGAAATTTGGCTAACCAACTGGTCCGTTCTAAAGAAAAGTGACCCAACATAATGTGGACATTATCAAACAGTATCATTCATAGTACATGAAAGCTCAGTTTTGTTGAAGATTATTCAAAAACATGTGTACAGTACAAGGAGCTGCTACATATTCAAACTGGATTCCAGAGAGGATTTTGCATGAGGAATTTGATTGCTGAGGTCAGATGGCACAGAATGCCAGAATAATGTTTACTTGGGTCCTATTGACTATGTAAAGACATTCAACTGTGTGCACTGTAGCAAACTATGGAAAGCATTGAGAGGAATGGGAATTACAGAGTTCTTTTTTGTGATCTTTCAAGACCTGTGTGTAGAATAGGAGACAGTCATACAAACAGAAGAAGGGAATACCATGTGATTTAAAATTAAGAAAGGTGTCTGTGGGGTTACTTGTTCCATCCGTATGCTGAGCCAATAATCAGAGAAACGGAACTATATAAAGAAGCAAGCAGCCTCAGGATTGGAGGGCACTTTCTGAACAACTGATGATGTGCAGATGGCACCATGCTTGCTGTAAGCAAGGAGGATTAGAAGTACTCGCTGATGAAGATCAAGGATTACAGCTTTCAACATGGATTACAATTCAATGTAAAGAAAACAAGAATCTTCATGATTTGACCAAAAGCTAACATGATGATAAATGGAGAAAGTTGTCAAGGATTATATCGTGCTTGGGTCTGCAGTTGATACGCATGGAAGCAGCAGTCAGGAAATCACACAATGTATTGCCTTGGGTAAATCTGTGGCACAAGACCTCTATAAATGGTTGAAGAGTAAGAATGTCACTTTGAGGACTAAGATAGCTCAGCCTAAGACAAGCCATGGCATTTTCAGTGACCTCATATGTATGTGAAAATGGGACAACAAAAAAGGAAGACTGAAGAGGAATTAATGCATTTGAATTACAGTGCTTATGAAGAAAATTGAAAATATCATAAACTACCAGAATGACAAACAAATCTGTCTTGGAAGTACAGTATGGTAATTACATAGTCAGGTGTCAATTTGGGACTTGAGAGAATTAAAAGTGAAGGGGTTGAGTTTAGTCTGTCAATGGGATCATAGCCAATGAGGTCTCTGTAGGGGCATGGCTTTCTCCTAAGAATTCTGGGAAATCTGCTTTTCCTTCCTTGGAAGAGGGAGAGACTCCTTGCTCACTCTCTACTAGCAAGGCTGACTTTTTAGGAGACATTGCGGAGGAAAAGTCACATGGACCTACCCTGATGCAATGAGACCTCTGGAGTCATGTAGAGACCCCTGCCAGCACTCAGATGCTTACAACACTACCGGGTCCACAAAGCTTCCAACCTACTGGCCTTTGATCTTCCTGCATTCGGCATCATTGCAATCTGAAGAGGACTTTATAGTTTGGCATTAGACTCATGGGCTAATATTGGACTTATGGACTTGATCTGGACTGGACTGGAATGTTCTCAATAGTCAATTGCTCTTGTATGTAAACCTCTTTCTTATTCACATATGAACCTCTGTGAATTTTTCCTCTAGTCTGCTTGGACTGACAGTTAAAGTCAGAATACTTTTTAGAAGGAAGGATACTGATACTTTGTCTCCAGGATTTTGGACATGTTATCTTGAGAAACTAGTCCCTTATAAAAGGCTATGTTTGGTGTGGCAGTCATGAGCTTATGCTAATTTCATGGTTGAGATGTAAGGGGTGGACTCTGGCCTGTTAATCTAGAGATAGCCATTGAGTAGCCAATGAGGCCTCTGTGTGGGCATGGCTTTCACTCAATACATCTGGGAAATCTCGTGATATTTCCTGGATGGAGATGAGAAGCTAGTTATCTCCCCTGTTGTTGAGAGTTAGTTAGTCTCAGAGATGATGAATCCTGGACAAGACAAGATGGCAGCATCCGAGAAATTGAAGGAGCTGGAGAAGAAGCCACACAGCTTTGCCCTGATGGAGCCAGACCTCTGAAGCTGGAGAGGCCATGTGGAGATCCCTGCTAACGATGTTACTTCTGCCACCACTGGATGCTGTGGGTGAACCCTGAGCCCTGGAAGTAAGGAGCCATGGGGAGACCCTTGCCAGCACCGGGATTCTGCACCCACTGACCTGTGACTTTGTGAGTTGGAAGGAGACATTATAGACTGGTATTGAGCATATGGCTAATATCGGACTTATGACATTGAACTGGACTGGGTTGGGATGCTATCTCAGTGTTCCATTCCTTTTGTATATAAACCCTTTCCTTATACCCATATGCAAGTCTATAAATTTGTTCCTCTCATTTACCCAGACTAACAGATTTCATAAAGTAGAAGATGAGCAATGGCGAGAAAACTTGCCAAGGAACTGCATCAACATAGTGGCAGCAACAATGGGCTGAATCAAAATGATTATGGAGAAGGAGCAGGAATCAGCTGTGTTTCCTTCCGTTGTCCATTGTGCTACTCTGAGTTGGAACCTACACAAAGGAAGCTAGCAACAACAGAATGAAACCCACACATCCATTACCACCCTAAGCCATTAAGGACTTTTGAGACCATAAATGTCTAATGATGCAAATGTTCAGTGGAGTGAAGTTTCTGAATATGGTTCTGCTACCCATGTCTCCAGAACTTCCATTGTATGATTAGATAGTGTGATGTCAATAGGTAGGGCCAATAAGGCATGTGTAACATTAATAGAGGGGACTGGTCAATTTTCTACAGCACCACCTGCCTATAAGGATGAGCCATCTTTGAAGCATCAGAGGTAAAAATCCCAGGGCCCTTGGAAGAGCACACAGATTTCTGTCTGAAGTGGTGGTGACTGAAGGCAGGCATCAGAGACTGTGGCCTGGAGACTATGGGATAGAGAAAAGGAGCAGTTCTTAGACTGTGAGATTGAGTGAAAGGATGACTTCCTGTTTCACGGAGGCAAAAGTCAAGTGACGAAGTGACTCAGAAGCTGGGGACCTGAGAGAGACTCAGTTGCTGCATGAGGAGAGGCATTGCTGTGGACCAAACATGGTATTCTTCCTGTCAACTGCTCCTGACTTATGAGAACCAATTGCCTTCCCGCATAAACTCCCCTACTTGTGACTATTGTCTGTGGGTTCTGTATGGTCTTTGCAATAAAGTATTGAATCCAATCTAGAAGTCGAGTGTTGTGAGAGGAAGGGCAGGTGTCAAAGTGATGAGGAAGGATGGAGGATGGAAGCTGGTGGTAATAGAAAGGCCAGAAAAGGACAGATATGGCACTACACCCTACTTATTTGCAAATTATAAAAATGCCATTAAAAGCTAATGGGATCTTTCCAGCAACTTTGTGAAGTCTCCCAGTTAAATTCAATGCAGAATTTTCAGCTAATAAGGTTGTTATCAGGAGGTGATCAGGCCTCTGATACACTTACAACAAGGGTTCAACAGGCAGCTGTGGAGCAATAATTATTATTCATTATAATAACGATATAGAGATCATGACAGAGAGAGAAAGAAAGTAACAATAAGAGTCAGGCATCCATCACATCAGGGTAGCATGCTCACCTCCTCCCCGTATGGTGGTCTGTGTAGAGATGGAGAGGGACAGGGAGGAGTTACATGATGAAGGTGAGGAGCTGAGAGCATCCGGTGCTCAGTTCAGGGTCAGCAGCCAGGGTCAGGAGAGAGGGTCACAAACATTAATTTTCCCCATTTAAGTAGCCTTACAGGGGACCATTTCTGTAGTCACCGGTCAGGACATGCGCAAGCAGGGGCTGTCTTAAGGGCTATAATATGGTAATGATTTCGGGATGCCTCATGACTAAGAGGAGAGGGATGTGATAAGGAGGGACTTCAGACTCCCCGGGGGTAGGTGAACAGGTCTATATTGTTAGGGGTCATTGACAATGACTCTTGAATCCCACCCATAGGCCCTGAGGGAAGCAGATCATTCTCCTAACTTGAGTCATGCAAAGCCCTGATAAAATTGGGAGTTTCAGTGAGAATAGCTAGCACACTAAATGTTCGTAAATTGCTTGCTTAATATTTTAGAGTATAATAATTGTGGAAAAGTTCTGTCTTCATCCCACAGATTGTGAAATATTTTGTTTGTTTGTTTGAGATCATAAAGGTTATCTCAATGGACACAGGATGACTCCCCCAATGCAAATGACTGAAGCTTCAGGTACAGCAGTT